>BJCM01222065.1:0-18112 GCA_018326385.1 Flaveria bidentis | reverse complement strand
CTGCGTGTCATAGAACAGTGGCCACTTGTATAAAGTGTAAACATCGTCAGAAGACAAGTTAGTTAGCCACATCGGGTCAAATACCCTGATAGTTTCCATATTACCTTCTATGTTCAGAACTGTGACCGCCTCACCTGTTCTCCAGTCATAGTACCACCACTTAAAGTGTGGAGTGAAGTCCTGTGGCATTTTCTTTAGAGGGATTCTTCACATCGTGCGTGGAGGACTCCACTTCAGCACTATCTTTGGCTTGTCAGTTATGGAATCAACTTCAGACCGTCTGATATACCTAGTAGGTTGTTGAGGTTTGAAGTTAACCCACCTTGTGTGGTACTCTCTCTTCAAGGAAGCCTCAAACCAGCCAGACATCTATCTTGGGTCAGCATATAACAGCTTTAGTTTGGCCAGCTGGTTGAGCTCAAAACCAGGTAGAGTCTTTAGATCGTGTGGAAATCTAAAGTACTCTATACCTTTCTCTCTCTTTACCGCATGTACATTAAGATCCTCAAAATAGGCCCATGCGATAATCTTGCCTGACACCTTGTGATGCTTCTTCACTTTGTAAAGCTTGGTGTAGACATTCGGTTTTGGAGCAGCGTGTTGGGCTCGGATCTCCGTAAAACATGCAGCCCATTCAGCCTTTCTGATGTTGACATCGGCGTCTGAGTCTTGGGCTTGATCCTTAATCTTCTCGGACTCTTGCTCCATCTGATCCAGTATCTCGAACGTATCAGTGACAAGGGCATCACCTAGATTGGGGACCACATTCCCCTCTTTATCAGCATACCCTGGATAGTGCTCCGCATTGATGTCCTCGATCTCGATCTCATCTATGTCATTCAGCTCATCGTCACTGGTTACTTCAAAGGTTGGAGCGTCCTTGACAATCTCATCAGGATTGAGTTTGAACATTTCGGCCAATTGCTCATCAGTGAGATCATGAATTATTTCCCTTTCTTCGGGGGTGAACTCACTGATCTCCTGACTATCCCTTGCAGATCAAGAATCATTGTTAGTTGAGTCTAGACCTGCTGAAGGGGAGCAACGTCGTATTCATCTCTTTGAAAATTTAGATCTACCATTAGTCAATAATCAAAACATAAACACATTAACAAAATATAAACATTATGTACATTAGTTTGATATAATATTCAATTACACATGATTTTTAAATAACATAAACAACTAAGCATTACTCTTGTCTTGTATCATGTGTTCCTTTGCTGACGGAGATGATGTAGAGGCACCTTTGTCTTGAGCTTTCTTGGTCCTCCTTTCACTTGCTGATGTGGCACCCGCAACAGATGTATCTCCTTCTCCTTCATCATCATCATCAGCTTCATAAACATCATCACCTGCATCTGTATCATCACCTTGATCATCACCATCATCATCATCATCATCACTGTCATAATCATCACCATCATCTCCATCCCCAATGATCTCGCTCTTCAAGACAGATTCGTGAACGGTCAATCTACGCCATGGAAGTATCAGTCTACCTCTTGAAAATCCCTCAAGAGATTTAAGAGGATATATCTATGAGCTACCATTGATAAGGATGCTTGAAGGGTGAAGAAAGAATTTTGATAGAAACATCTTATGAGGAATTTAATGATCTATGAAAAGAATGAAGCTATCAAAAACTCAAAAATTAAACGCTGGCTGTCAACTTCTTAATTTTATCAAGTGTTGAACCACTGATCAACACTAAAAGTGATGAAGTGTTGATTGACTGCTTATCAGCACTCAAATGGATAAGATGCGGATCAACTACAACATTAGACAAGACTGTCTATATCGAAGTACCTTGGCATCTACTATGTTCTGCTTTTTGGAGACAAAATAATACTGAAACTGTAAAGTTTTGATGTGTCGATTGCCTATATATGTTGTACATACCATAGTATAAATATCTCTCACTTATATAGTTTTGCGGTTAACTAGTAAGCCCATTTGTTTATCTGCTGATTATAACAATTTGTACTTAAAAAAGATTAATCAAGTGTATAATTAGATAGAACTTCGTGTGTTGTTTTTATTACTCAAAATATATTTGTTTGTTAAGTAAAAAAGTTAACTTAAATTTTATATTTGTCATCTGCCAATTAAACAAAATAATATTTTTTAGTGTTTTTAACCTGATCCAACAATCTATCTCTAACTAATTAGCGGATCAACTTGTCCCAAATTCTTTTCAATTACAATCTAAAAATCTTCTAAAGGAACAATATGATTTTCCAAACTCGGGTTGTAGCATTCTTTTTAAAAAATGCCTTCTCATTCATATTTTCAATATGCTTCATCAAAATGGAAAGAATTATTGAAGAGCCTTTGCAATCTACTTATTTTTCTATTGGTGAATTTCCTACTGAAAGAGTTCTATGGTTTCCATGTGGGAATTCACATATTTATTCTCATTTTGTAGCAATGATAGCTACTTTTCTTTCTACTAGTGGTCATTATTTTAAGCTAAAAGCACAATGCCCATATTAAAATTATCCGACTCTAAAACTTCACAAACTAATTGCTAGAATAAATTCTAGTTTAGGCATATATGCTAGCACATGCATATAAGGCACTACATATTTTTCACTTCATTACGCCATCTTTTTACATGAGTATGATACTAGTATAATATGTGTAGTATTACACTAAGTGTAGTATTACATTAACCAAGTGTAATTTTACACATATTGTACACAAGTATTCTTGACATTCATCGTGTCTTAGGTAATTAATTTCAGCACACATATCCAGATTTATTCACATGTACTACCTTTTACATCATACTTTTAGGTTAGACTATTGAATTATCCCATTGTCCTTGGTTCCTTTGTAAAGTCTTGGATTGAACACTACACTACTACCAAAGATCAGTACACTTTGAGTTCAAGTATTCATCCCTATACCCGAATCCGTCAAACCATATGCTCTAATTCCAACTTGTAATGCGCACATTCTGTTTATTAATTTAATCAAAAGGTACCAGAGTAAGCTCGAAATACCAGGATAATCAATATTTTTCTTTTGTTATTTTTGTAAAGAATGTACATTGTAACTATCATAATATTTCTTATGTGTACATGTTCGATACATCTTAGCAGATACTTGATTTCCATTAGCACCCCCTCTTAAAAAGTTTGACCCCTAACATGCCCTCAATATTTCAAGTTTCATCATTTATTGTCGAGATACAGTTATTTTGTTATTCTTAACTATTTCATATGTAATTCGTTCTCTTTATATTTTCTTAATGGTGAAACCTAGGGCGTATTTTTAATAATCTATTTTACCAAAATATTGAAGAATTAATTACCCTATATTTTACCAACAGAATTTGTATATATTTTTTTTCCTAAGATCCTAAATTGCATATTAGCCCCATGTTCGAGTCTTCTGCATAAATAAAAACAACAAAATTACATCTTCAAATACAAACATTTAAGTCTATCCGAAAACAAAATTTACTAAAAATCAAAGTTACATCTTCAAATACCAAAATGATAGCCAGAGTTTTAAACAATTATAAAAATAAAAAATCAATATGTCTACCTCCTTTAAAAAAAATAAGGATAAAATAATTATTTAATAAGTAAATTTTAATGATATTGATAAATATGTAATATATGTGTTTTAGAAAGGAAAAATATGCAACAATTTTTGACTTGGAAAATATGTAATTCATCGTTGGGGAAAATGTAAATAAATAAATTAAAAACCTTGATTTTAAATGTAAAATTTAAATAAGCAAATAACTATGATTTAATCTATGCGTATTAATTTCATAACGACTTTATAAGCGAAAATATAAGCATGAGTTTTAAAAAAATTATGACACTTACATATCTATTTACTTATCCATTACCATATTAGAAACTAATAATATTTGAACGTTAGATGTGATAAGCACATGTGGAATATGAAATGTTGAAGATTTAAGTATTATAAATAACAAATAATAAAAATTTAGAAATTACAAAGTTATTTATTAATATAAGATATAATCTAAATTTTCTTATAAAATAATAAGGACAAATTACTAGAATAAGATGTATATTTTAGATATTTAACTATTTAGAATTATTATTCATTAATTAGAGCGCGATAAGAAATAATAAATTACTATACAATTGAAATATATGTTTTTTTATAATTGGAAAGTGTATAGATTAGTTAATTATACATCACAAGTGTTTCTAGTGTATAGATTAATTAATTATACATCACAAGTCTTTCTACCATGTGATTTTAAAATAAAATGTTATGAATTCAAGTTTTGTGAAATAAAATGTTTTGAGTGAGTCATGAAATGTTGTTTTTTTAATAAGGTGTAATTTATAGGTAGGGGTGGTCTGAATCGCTACGTTTCTAATTTTCAGGCAAAGTGTTGATACATTATTTTGCAGGGTGATCTAGATGTAGAAGAAAAGTTTATAAGACGAGGTTATGTTAAAAATTGCCGACATTTATTACCCTTGTCGTGTCGTGATCCATCATGAATGGGGTTGTTTTAGCAGTTATTTGTTTTTTTAATGTGGGCCCCATTCTCACCGTTATCTTATTAAATCCTTCTTTCGTCGTCTCCAATCCAATCCCTCTGCGCCATTTCTGCTTCCTCTCATTTTCTCTCTAAATATATAATATATCTCTTTCTATATATATATCATCATCATCATCTCCTGCATATCCTTCCCCCTTAATTAACTCAGATCCCCTATTTCCTAAATCCATCGTAATTTGCTTTGCTTTTTGCCTTTAAAAGCTAAGCTTGTATTCCGCCCAAATTCATATAAAAAAGGAAATGGAATTGAAGAACATGGTAGCCATGGCTGCTCGTACCGGTCGCCAATTGCAGCGTTACGACAAGGGCCATCGTCAAGTCGTTGGGTTAGCAGATTCTTCTTCTTAATCATATTCATATTCATATTCATATTCATATTCATATTCATATTCATATTCATATTCATATTCATATTCATATTCATATTCATATTCATATTCATATTCATATTCATATTCATATTCATATTCATATTCATATTCATATTCATATTCATATTCATATTCATATTCATGTGTTTGTTAATCCGTTAAATGTTGCTTTTCTTTATTATTCTTTCTTTTCAAAATGGGTGAATCCGTTCATGTCATGAAAACAACCTCCTATACTAATTGACAACACCTACCTTTCTCTGTATAAAGCGGGAGTTAAATCAAACGACCAGCTAATCCATTTTGGGAGTTGGTGGTGTTTTGCAGACTATATATATCTACATATTTATTAAAATTGTCAATTTTGGGATCCATATTCTACAATTTAAAATAAACATCAATCATCATACTAAGAATCTGAATAGAGCCATAAACGAGTCAAGTCAAGCTTTAGAACTCAAGTTTAGCTCGTTTAACACTTTATGTCTAAGACACAATCTCGTTGACATTGGTATTTTTGTCTTTTCATGACAAATGTTGACTGACATTGTTATAAACCTGTGGCAGATGTATCCCTTACAGAATAAAAGGTAACAAAGGGGTGAGTTTAGAAGATTCATTAGAAGTTCTTGTCATCAGTGCACAAAGAAAAGGCAAAGGGATGTTGTTCCCTAAGGTAATTTGCCATTTTAGCTTCATTCTTTCGATTTTTTTTCTTCCAAATGTTGACTTTTAGACATGATCTGTAAGTTGACTTTTTCAATAAAATATATATATGGTCAAGAATGATGATTAATTGGTGTTCTGTTCTTACCAGGGAGGTTGGGAATCCGATGAATCGATGAAGGAAGCCGCTTTAAGAGAAACTATGGAGGAAGCTGGAGTATATGGAAGCCTTGAGGTTTGTTAATTACTTGCTTCTTTTTCAATACGATTTGACTTTGTAGCATACACATTTTGAAATTTTCTTTAAACCTTCACGACCGACCTGCGGCCTTCCCAGTGTAAACTGGTAGGATATTGGTGGGGCCCGTGAGTTTTCCCTAATGGGTTGTCATGGACACCAAAAAGATAAACCAAGTCAAATAGCATATAACTCGTGTTAGTAATATGCACGAATCGTATAATTTACCTCTTTTCTTTACAAATTGTTTAGCATATGCTGGGTACATGGCACTTCAAGAGCAAGAGCAACGACGCGTTATATGAAGGGTACATGTTTCCTTTACTTGTGAAGGGGCAACTAGACTTCTGGCCCGAGAAAGATATTCGTCAAAGAGTTTGGGTAAGTTCTAAAAACGAAAAAGATTCAATCTTTGTGTTAAATTGCATGTTTTTCACAAGAAATTATGCTCATACATGTTTCATATGTTTGTTTGTATCAGGTTAGTGTACCAAAAGCTAAAGAAGTTTGCCAACAATCATGGATGAAAGAAGCATTGGATTTGCTGGTAAAACGACTACTCGAGTCATCCACTGCTAAGACCGATGAGGAATCCCTTTGACGATCACTAAAGAGTAGCTCATAACATGTAAATAGGACATGACTAAGGCGGAAAAAGAAACTCACAAATTGGAAGCTTGAGCTACTAGTCGGTTTAGGAACCTGTAGCTTGCTTATTGCGAGTCAAGGCCATCATTAGAAGAAAAAGTCAACTGAGGAGATGGAAGTAAAATATGTAATCTAGTGGTTACTAATTTTGTTTTGGTTTCATCTTTAAGTATTCTTTTGAGAGTTCTTTTGGGACCTATTCTAATGTTTTTGTTGAACAACTTAGTCATTGATTGACTCAATTTATTCAGTTAAGTAGGATTGTGTAATCTAGTTTCTTATCTGATCTAGAGTCTTGATACCGAGCTAACATCAACTCAGGCTTCGGTTCATAACAACACCGTGTTGTATTTAACCCAAGAATCATCGTGTTCTCAACTTCAGTATGTTTGTTGCTTGATTAGTTGGCTCATTTCTCTTTTATATTATGATGATTTTGATTGTTTCCATACAAATCTCAAATAACAAGTTAACAAAAAAATAACCTATATTGTATAACTCTCATAAACAGCTTGAAGATTTTGTGATCCCAATGCTTCGAGCAAATTAGCTGAAGCTCCAAATACAAACAATGCAACTTCCCAAGAAGCTAATTATTAGTCAACTAAGAGCATGTTGTCCTAATGGTACAACTGATGTTGTCCTAATGGTATATATGATATTAAGTGATGTACTTTTTAATCAAATCTTGAACTTAAGTCCTAAAAATTCTAGGTGTGGGTATTTATCCGTTAAAAATAATACAAGCATAGCTATAAAGAAGTAATGAGCCATAGAGTTATATCCTTGTCTTAACTCTTGTGTAAAATAAATAAATAAATAAATAAATAAATAAATATATATATATATATATATGTATGTATGTATGTATACCATTTGGTCGAGAAAGTAATGTTTCTAGATAAATAAAGGATAAATAGGTCACCAACTCATCTATGATAGTAACTTCTTGTCTTTGGCTTAAAATTCCATAAAGATAATTGTTTCTTATGTCATTTGCACTAAAAATAATGAACGTATGATATCACCCTCTTCTTTATTGTATAGTTTGTTTTGTCGTATATAGTGTAACAAGTGCATGTTAAGAATTGTTTTGTATCCAACATGACTGAATACAACAAAAAAGAACCTTTCATATACTTTATAGATGCCTGGGACATTTTGGAAGTACCCAAAAGTACCACTTGCTCTTGGTTATTGACTATAGTCGACAAGGGTCTTCGATAGATGTATGTGCAAAGAGGTTTATGTGGGTGGTAGCATAATGGTACACGAAATATCAATATTTGTAGAGTAGACCATGTTATAAGATAGAGTGATCATGTTTAAGAACGTAGGGGGTTTCATATATGGATAATTCCGGCCAATATGTGGTAAAAGCAGCACTCAAGTATTGAATACATACTTATATGATAAAAGCAATGTTCGATAACGCACGGATAACATCGAGTGTCTAAACATCTAAATATTGTCGATGTTTACATCGTCATGATTTGAGATAAAAACAAGTAAAAAAACCGAAGTCTGGAAGCCCTATTTTTTTCTAAAGGACTTGTGCTATCAATAAACATATAACATATATCCTATGAATATTGTAAGTTTGATATAAATTAGCTAAAAAATTTTTCTTATAAAATAATTTAATTGTAAATAAACATGTATTTAAACCTTAAACAAACATTTTAATTTTAAAATTTTCGTTTAATCCACTCCAAGATATCAACAAATTATAAATTCAGCATTTTATGAATCTTTTTAGACCTACAGGATTAAAAACTTTACAGGTTATCAATAAACTTTTAAAATATTACGGACTTTGAGTACACAATGTATCCAAATCAATTTAATCAATCATCTCATGTCATTTTATTTTTACCACAATCTACTTTAACTACACAAATTGATAAGGCATGACCCAAAACTAATCAAATTGTTGTTCTTGATTATTAAATTTTAATAATTAATATATTTTAAAACACACAAAAGAAATTGACATTTCATTAATTTAAATTTAAAAACTCATAATTACATAAAAAAATTTAAAAAATAAAAATCAATAATTGGCTAAAATGATCTAATATTAAAATAATCAAAGCTGAAACGGATGGGATAATTGAAGCCCATCGCTGGTGTTACGGATGGAACCAAAAACGAGGCACGCAAGGGTGCCGCGAGTATCTTTAGAATGGTTAGATCTCTTGGTTTTAGGTTTTATAAACAGTCTTTTTAGAAAAAAGGGTTTAAATATGTATATTTTTGAAAAATTTACTATTCCTGTTTATTGAAATACTGATATACTAAAACAAAGTTTATTTTGAGGAATTTAAAAGAGCTAATATATTAATCGATAACCAGTCAATCTAGAACAATGTAAAATTACAAGGTCGTGTCTAGGCTTGAAATTAAGTATGCAATATACAACACATGAGTTAGTAAGAAATAGTATTAAGAGGCCGTTATACGGCAGGATGCATAAAATCATACCACAAGTATCATCAATGTCATACACCGTCATTGACCACCAACACCAGAAAATTTGCACTAAGAAAATATAAAAACAAAAAAGATAAATCGAACGGAAATTAGATCAAAAAGGCTGGTGCAACAAAAACCAAACACTTAGAGTATTTTGAGTACAACTAATAAAGTTCTTTCGAATACAAGTTCAGCACTTCCGAATGTATATGTTGAACTTCCGAAGCAAAGCGCAAAGGAACTTCTGAAGATAAGTTTCTGCTTCCAAAGACCAAGTCTCTTCTCTTCGAGAGTTCAACACTTAGAAGAAACGAAGAATACAATTTCCAAAAAAAGAAGTCCAAAGGAAGCCTCGTAAGAAGTAGTCACTTCCAAAGTATAAGTGGCTTCGGAAGAACAAGTTCTTCCGAAGCCAGTTAACCTTTGGAAGTACTTACTATGAACCAGTGGACATAAGTATGGTGTTTCTGACACTCCGCTGCAAATCTCTGATATATTGCATGGTGTTTTCCCAAAAGGCCATGTAGTTGACCATACTTTAATCTACTGTTCACACTTTATCAGTTAGTATAGTTACCAACTTTAGTTGGTGACAAAAGGTAAGTCATGGACATATCATGACTATCATATCTTAGAAAAGACATTATCTAAGATACCTTAACTATAGCATTGTAGTATCTGCCTTAGTTATAGGATTCCAACTGGTATCAAAGTATATTCAGCTGTAGGTAGTAGTGTATATAGTTTCTCATTGTAACTCTTGTAGTAAGCTTGTAAGAGTCTTGTAATACTTCGAGTTGAGAAGGAATATATACAAGTATCTTGAAAATTATTCTCTCGTGTTTTCTTTTTGTTACTTAGTATATTATAATCAACTCTTAGAAGAACTCTGCTTCTTGAGTGTTCATTAGTAAGTTTCAGAGAAATACTTGTGTTGAATAGAAAAACCGATCCTGCAATTGGTATCAGAGCTTCTTAGGTTTTTGATTATGTGTTCTAACCATCCTAATCAACCTCTTGTTCACTCACTCTATAACTACACTTAAACATGGTCCTTAACCATAAATCTAAATTTGAAATGAGAACGATGACTAAAGCACCCGTCATCACCCCTGAAAACTTCAGACAATGGAGTAGACGCATAGAAGGGTTCATAAGATATCAAGACAACCACATATGGAAATCTATTGCCAATGGTCCCTACAAGCCAAAGGTGGCTTCACCTGCTGGAGGTGGTGCCATGATAGAGAAGGCAATAGAAGACTAATTTGAAGAAGACCTCAAGCGGATAGACATTGATGAAAAGGCAATGAGTGTTCTGATGACTGCAATTCCCAACTCCATTATGGTGGGTTTTGAGAATTGCTGGACAGCTAAAGAACTATTTGATGCTTTAACCCACATGTACTCCAACTCTAACGACTCAAAGAAAGATTCACTGAAGCAACAATTTGAGAACATTACTCATATTGCTGGAGAGACCTTGCACCAACAATACTTCAAGAATATGTATTTTATCTCTTCACTTCAGTCTGTGGGAATAGCTCCTTAATTGAGAGACCTCACAAGGAAATTTATGAGTGCACTCCCCAATGAGTGGACGTTTTACTATGTCTCCATCAAGAGGATAAAGAATCTGAACACCCTCACCATGACTGAGCTATACAACATTCTAGATGGATACCGTGAAGAGATGAAGAACAAGAGTGGCCATCAAGGAAGCAGGCCTTCAAGCCTTCCTGCTAGCAATGCTCTTATGGTTGCTGAAGGCTCAAGACCCCCTCAACCTCAGTAGTACCTGTCATATTGTAACACCCAGCTATTTCTTTAAAAGAAAGACAAGAAATGAAGAATAAAAGAAAGAAAAAACAATAAAGCCCAAGTAGAGGGACTAAAAGTGTCCAAAAGGACAAAATCTTTGGAAAGTTGGTGATAAAGGTGTCATGGCCGCCCCTCACCTTTTCTACACCCAAATCTTTGGTCATTACAGAAAGGAAGAGAGCAGAAAACACTCTCGTTTTTTGAAGAAGAAGAAGAGAAGAGGCTGAATTCAAGGTAAGAATTCAAAGTTTTTAAGTGTTCATGTCAGGTTTTGTCTCGGTTATGTGCTTATGTGCTTGTGTGTGTTCGTGTGTGTGTGTTTTGTGGGTTTCTAGGTTTTGAACTCATTTGCATACGGGTTAGAAGGAAGATACACCCAAAGTTGCACCAGGTGAGTTTCTAGATCCCGGTTTACTTGTTTTAAACTCTTCTTGGGGCTGAAAATGTATTGAAACGGTTTTACAATGCTTATGTATGTATACCCGTATGTATTATGCATGTTGATGATGTTTCTTAGATGCTTATAAATTGTTCATGCTTAGAATAGCCTTGGTAAGTTTAGAACAATTAGGCTTGATGTTTGGTTTCGAAAGTATCCCAGAAACATGCCGAACAGAAGGTTCATGCGCCTAAATAAGGCCCATGCGCCTAGAAATGCCTTAGAAATATTTAAGTGTAACTTATGCGCCTGAACAGTGCCCTCATACACCAAGAATATTAGTCGGACGACTAAGTGTAGGTCCATGCGCCCAAATAGTACCCATACGCCCGAATAGCCCATGCGCCTAAGGTTCCATACGCCTAAGTGTTAAAACGGTTAAGTGTGGGCAGATGCGTCTGTATAGTGATAAAACGCCCAAACAGGGATTCATGCGCCCAAATAGTGTCCATGCGCCCAAATAGTGTCCATGCGCCTAAACACTTAGAATTTATTATAGAATTTTTGGGAGTCTGTGCTTTTAGGATTCTGACCGAGGTTTGACTAGGGCTTATTAATGACGGGTTTCATGTATTATTATGATTGCCTCATGATTGTTCTTTATTATTATTATTACTATTATTATTATTATTACTATTAGAATGTGACTTTACGTGGTGTGTTTATTATCGTAACGTAAAGTATTACTAATAATAAAGTGAAAGAGCAATGAAGAAGAGAAGTGGAACTTAATTTAAAATGTTAACAAGTCTTGCAAGCTTATAGGAGGTGCACCACCATGAGGTCGTTAGCTCAATTGTGATTTGGGTTAGCTACCCTAAGATGCACACGGGGCCAGTCAATTGAGATTGGCGGACCTTTTCAGCGTACCCTAGGTGTCTGGGCCAGCCTTGTATACAGTATTTAGAGTCCCTTGTGGGAACAGAGGGCCCAACACCATTTCCCCCGCACACATAGTTTAGGGTATTGCTCATTGGTCCACATAGGCAGTGAAAGATAAAGATAAAAGAGTATAGAGTAAACAAGGCATACAGTAAAGAGATAAAACATTACCTGATTGTATAGTTAATGCGTGCTCACGTATAAAGAGATGAATTTTCATAGAAAGAGTATTTTCATATGTATACTTTACACAAAGTATTTTATTACTTTTAAAACTAGAGCTCACTCAGTAACGCTGACTTTTATACATTTTCAGTTGGCAGGTAAATATTGCTGAGGATGGCACGAGGGTGAAGCTACTCGGTAGGGAAAGACTGACATCCATTCATATTTGTTATTGCTATTGTTTTGTAATGCAATTAAACAATTCTTTTGTAATCGGTTAAACATTAGTGTATTGCTCAACAACAGTGATTTAATGAAATGAATGGTTTTTGGTAAAATAATTCCGCTGCTTAAGCTTGTAAATTTATAATGTTTAATATATTTAATGTTTGAATGACCAACTGTGAGGTCTCCGGGAACGGGGCCTTACAAGTTAGTATCAGAGCCAGGTTTAAGAGAATTTGGTTAAATAAATTTTTAAAACCCAAACTTAAATTGAAAATGGGACAATTGGAGGGATGTCAGCCCGAGTAGCTATGTGCCATCAAGTATTTTCTTTAAATGATATATTGGTATTATGTGTGCATGCTATTTGTTTTATGTGCTCTTAGTAGATTTAGATACTGATTAAGTCAAGATAGGAAATGCTTGGGGTGTAAAGAGTAAAGTAAGTGGCTAATCACAACTGGCCACTGTAATTAGGGACTTACTATACTTAACATAAACTGAGTTATTACCTTGAATGACCGTGTTAGTGTTTGAATCTTATAGTGTGTAGAGGATGGCTGGACGAAAATCTTCCAAGGCTCCTAGAGGCAGAGGTCGTCCATGTGTGACTAGGAGTAGTGCTAAGGCTCCTGAGACGACCCATGAGAACCCTGAGGTTCATGGCCGGAGTGAAGAGAATGAGAATGCTAGCTTGAATGCCTCAGTTAGGGAGGCGATTGCTGATAAAGTACACCAGGTCATGTAGACAGTCTTACCGTCTATGGTGACTAAAGTCATCAGGGCTGTGAGAAGCGAGGAGAGGAAGGAGAAGGAGAATAGAAAAGGATCAACGGGCAAGGGAAGCAGAAGGGAGGAGGAACAACCAGAGTCTGAGACTGCGTTGTCCGATAAGGAGGATGATGTAGTGGGGGTAGCGACCGGAGGGTGCAGTTATGGGGCGTTCCAAAGGTGTAAGCCCCCGACTTTTGATGGCAATGGCAATGCTGTTGCCGCTCACCGCTGGTGAGGGAGATGGAGTCAGTTTTGGAAATCAGTGAGTGCTGCGAGGACCAGAAGGTGAAGTTCGCGACTCACTCTTTCGTTGATTCAGCGTTGTGTTGGTGGGACAATATTGTCCAAGCTGAGGGTACCAGGACGATCGGAAGAATGGGGTGGAGTGAACTGAAGAAGTTGGTGGTCGAAGAAATTTTGTCCTCACAGGGAACTCAATAAAATTGAGAGGGAGTTCTTGCAACTTGAAGCGGGAACCATGAACCACCAGCAGTACACCACCATATTCAACAAGATGGCGAGGCTGGTGCCGGATCAGGTGACGCTGGTGTCAAGGAAGATCAAGAGGTACATCCAGGGACTGCCGGCTGACGTTCGCAGTCACCTGATTGCTGCTCATCCAGGCAACTTTCGATCGGTGGTGGATTTGGCGGGTAGATTGTATGATGAGCGAGAGGAAACTGTGGTGAAGGTAAAGAAGACGAGTGGGGATGGTAAGAACTGGAATGGGAAGAGGTTTGGACGTGGCGGTTTCACTCCAAACAACAAGAAGAGGAAGGTGGACGACCGTGGGGTGTTGTCAAGGTCAGAGGTGCAAAAGTGTGGTAGATGTGGAAGGGAGCATACCGGTGAGTGTAGGATGGGAATGAATGTATGCTTCAGGTGTGGCAAGCCTGGCCACATCGTTAGAGACTGTAGAGTGCTGAAGTGTTATAACTGTGGTGGGGAGGGCCACACGACCAAAGACTGTAAGAAGCCGAGGGCGGAGAGCTCTGGAGCGAAGAAGAAGCCGGAGGAAGGAGGGCAGAGGGCAAGTGCTAGATCTTACACTATGACCCGGGAGGAAGCCAGAGCTGATCCCGATGTCGTGTCAGGTATGTTTCTAGTAAACCAAACTTGTGGCTCTGTATTGTTTGATTCTGGTGCTAGTAGGAGTTTCATTTCCACTACTTTCTGTGCTAAGTTGCCTATAGTAGTAGAAGTGTCAGTGAACCATTCGATGTAGAAACCACTATTGGTAAGTCCACTAGTATTACTAATGTGATAGAGGACCGTGCCATAGAACTAGAAGGTCATAGGTTTGCTGCTAGGTTACACGTGATGCCCCTAGGTGGATCTGATGTAGTACTAGGGATGGACTGGTTAGAAACCTATGAAGCAAACATCGCATGTCGCAAGAAGATGATTCGATTAGTTGCGTCCGATGGGAGTTTGGTTACAATTTATGGAGATCGCGTTACTACGATCCCGAAGGTGATTTCGATGGCGGTGGCATGGAAGTGCATGCAACGTGGATGTAGTGCCTACTTGGCATACGTAAAAGATGTGGATGCGTCGTTACCGCAATTATCTGAGGTACCAGTAGTGTGCGACTTTCTGGACATATTCCTGAAAGACTTACCCGGCGTGCCACCGGATCACGAGATTGAGTTCCAAATTGATTTGATACCCGGTGCTCAACCCGTTGCCAAAGCACCATATCTATTAGCTTTGACTAAGATGAAGGAACTCATGAGCCAATTGCAGGAGTTAATGGATAAAGGATTCATTCGACCGAGTATCTCTCCATGGGGTGCTCCGGTATTGTTTGTAAAGAAAAAGGACGGAAGTATGCGAATGTGCATCGACTACTGAGAGCTGAACTAGTTGACAATGAAGAATCGGTACCCATTACCAAGGATTGATGACTTATTTGACCAGCTCCAAGGTGCCAGTTGGTTCTCGAGAATAGATCTACGATCCGGCTACCATCAATTGAAGGTGAAGGAACAAGACATTCCTAAGGCAGCTTTCCGTACGCGTTATGGACATTACGAGTTCCTCGTTATGTCTTTTGGTCTAACTAACGCGCCAGCTGCCTTTATGGATTTGATGAATCGAGTGTGTCGGCCGATGTTGGATAGATCAGTGATTGGGTTCATTGATGATATTCTGATCTACTGGAAGAGCGAAGAAGAGCATGCCGGTCACATTCGAGAGGCATTGGAGACATTAAGAAGGGAGAAGTTGTATGCCAAATTCTCCAAGTGCACGTTCTGGTTACCCGAAGTTCAATTCTTAGGTCACGTGGTAAATCCCGAGGGAATCATGGTGGACCCGGAAAAAGTGGAGGCAGTGATGCAATGGAAGTCTCCAAAGACGCAATCCGAGATTCGTAGTTTCTTGGGTTTGGCGGGCTACTACAGAAGATTCATCCAAGACTTTTCCAAGATCGCTTCTCCACTGACCTAGTTGACCCAAAAGGATGTAAAGTTTATATTGGGTCAAGCTCAAGAGAAGGCGTTCGATGAACTAAAGGCGAGGTTGAATCAAGCTCCTGTTTTGTCATTACCCGAAGGGAGCGAGGATTTGGTGGTTTATTCGGATGCTTCCTACTCGGGGTTAGGGTGCACGTTAATGTAGAGAAGGAAGGTTATAGCCTACGCATCCCGACAATTGAAGGTGCATGAGGTTAACTATCCTACTCATGACTTGGAGCTAGCAGTTGTGATCTTTGCACTAAAGATTTGGAGGCACTACCTTTACAGGACGAAGTACACCATTTTCACTGACCACAAGAGCTTGAAGTACTTCTTCGAGCAAAAAGATCTAAACATGAGATAGAGACGATCGTTGGTACTTATAAAGGACTATGATTGTGAGATCCATTACCATCCGGGCAAGGCTAACGTAGTGGCTGATGCCCTTAGTCGAAAAGAGAGGCCCGAGCCAATTTGGGTGAAGGCATATCAACTAATCATGACCTCTGATGTGATGAAGCAAGTTAAAGAGTTTCAAGATGAGGCATTGCAAGAAAATCATCTTAACTCGGAAAGAATGAGAGGTCTGGTTGGGGAATTGAATGAAAATACCCTTGGTGTTAAAAACCGATTTGGACGGGTGTGGGTTCCTCGTTTTGGGGATCTACGGGTGAAGATTATGGATGAAGCTCACAAGACTCGATACTCCATTCATCCTGGTGCCACAAAAATGTATCAAGATATGAAGAAAGATTATTGGTGGCCGGGTATGAAGCACGACGTGGTGTAGTATGTGAGTAAATGCCTTACTTGTTTACAAGTGAAGGCCGAGCACCAAAAGCCGTATGGAAAGATCTAACCCTTGGATATACCGGAATGGAAATGGGGAGCACATCACCATGGATTTCATAACGAAGCTGCCGCGTACTCCAAAAGGGTACGATGCCATATGGATGATTGTCGACCGTTTGACGAAGAGTGCTCACTTCCTACCGATCCGCGAGACATATTCTTCTGAGATGTTCACGGATCTATTCATCAAGGAAATTGTAACTCGTCACGGTGTGCTGGTGTCTATTGTATCTGATCATGACACCCGGTTTGCATCCAAATTCTGGAAGAAATTTCACGATGACATGGTGTAACACCCGTTTATTTTTAAAACAAAGACAAGAAATGAAGAATAAAAGAAAGAAAAGCAATAAAGCCCAAGTGGAGGGACTAAAAGTGTCCACAGGGACATTTTTCTTTGAAAAGTTGGTGTAAAGGTGGGCATGGCCACCCACCCTCTTTTCACAATCCCCTTTTCACTTCGGTTTTAGAGAGAGAGAGAAAGGAAGAGAGCAGAACTCTCGGTTGAAGAAGAAGAAGAAGAAGATTGAATTCAAGGTAAGAATTCGAAGTTTTTAAGTGTTTGTGTTGAGTTTTGTCTCGGGTATGTGCTTATATGTGCTTGTTTTTGTTTATGTGTGTGTGTTTTGGTGTGTTCTAGGTGTTTGAACTCATGAGCATATGGGTTAGAAGGAAGATACAACCAAAGTTGCACTAGGTGAGTTTCTAGACCCCGGTTTACTTGTTTTAAACTCTTTTTATTATGTTTATGTATGTATACCCGTATGTATTATGCAGGATTGATGATGTTCCTTAGGTGTTATTAAGTTATTCATGCTTAGAATGACCTGGGTAAGCTTAGAACGATTAGGCTTGATGTCTGGGTTCGAAAATATCCTAGAAACATGTTAAGTAGAAGGTTCATGCGTCTGAAATAGATCATGCGCCTGGAAATACCTTAGAACTACTTAAGTGTAACTCATGCCCCTAAATAGTGCCCTCATGCGCCTAGAAAATTTAGTCGGATGACTAAGTGTAAGGTCATACGCCCCAATAGTACCCATGTGTCTGAATAATCCCATACGCCTAAGTTTCCATACGCCTGAATAGTGTCCATGCGTCTGAATAATCCCATGCGCCTAAGTTTCCATACGCCCGAATAGTGTCCATGCGCCTAAATGGTTCATGCGCCTAAGTGTCAAAGCAGTTAAGTGTTGGCTGATGCGTTTGTATAATGATGAAGCACCCAAACAGGGCTCATGCGCCCAAATAGTGTCCAAGCGCCTAACACTTAGAATTTATTTCCGAAATTTTGGGAGTCTGTGCTTTTAGGGTTTTGACCGAGGTTTGACTAGGGCTTATTAATGATGGGTTTCATGCTTGATTATGATTGTTGTATGATTGTTCCTTATTATTATTTTTAATAATATTATTATTAATATTATCATTACTATTAGTATGTGACTTTACGTGGTGTGCTCATAATCGTAACGTAAAGTATTACTAATAATAAAGTGAAAGAGTAATGAAGAAGAGAAGTGGAACTTAATTAAA
>BJCM01222056.1:0-11046 GCA_018326385.1 Flaveria bidentis | reverse complement strand
GCAACGGAAAGGTGTCCAGCTTTATGGAAAAGTACATCAGATAAAGTATGTGTCAAAAGTCTTCGGAAGAAATATGTCTTCATGAGTTGAAGCTTCGGAAGACTTTGTCTCTTTCGGAAGACTTCATTTTTGGCTTCGGAATATATTGGTCTTGGCATCGGAAAGATTTCACACTTAAAATATTTCTGTTGCATTTGTGAAACTTCCTAAGCATTCTTCTTCATAGTACTTGTGCAGCATGCAGTTGAGACTTTAATGTTTAGGTTGCATCAACCTCTTAATTAATCTCTACACTTATGCATGATAATGATGTATGATGATTATGTATGTTATCTATGTTATTTTTCCTTATGTTCCTTATTACATATGATGACATGACTTTACGTGGTGTGATTATGATAATGAACGTAAAGTATTATCAGTGAAAGATTTAAGATAATGAAAGTGAAACATAATGAATAAATGAAAAGTATTGCAAGCAAATGAAAGGAGGTTCACAACTCATTGAGAGTTGTTAGCTCAACTATGTGTTTACATCCTGCGATCTTGGCTAACCCTTAAGGGTTCACATACAGGGGGAATTAGTCTATGTGACTACTCCATATGTGCGATACATGCGATATGGGGTTCTTGTCGCTTAACCCTAGATGATATACCTATGTGCTCAAGAAGGAGGTTTAAGTACTTGACAGAACCTAGATAGAAGTGAAAAGATAATAAATGTATGAAAAGTGCGATTTGTACGAAATGTGCGAAATATGCTAAATGTACGAAACAAACGATGATGAAGATAATAATTATTACCTTGATGTACGTATGATGTGTGATTACGTGTGATAGTAAAAGAAAATGTTTTAACGAATGAAAGGTAATATAATGTTTTTGTAAAACTGGAACTCACTCAACAACACCCACTTTTATGCATTTTCCAGTTGGCAGATGATTGTTTCTGAGGATGGCATGGGGCGGCTACTTGGCTCATTTTGGATGGCATTCTTTCGTATAATGTTTTTGCATTATAATGCGAACAAACGATATTTTGTAATGAATGTTATATTATTTTGCAAAAGCAATTGTTATAATGAAATGAAATGTTTGTTTTAATATTTCCGCTGCAATGTTTTATTAAAGCTAATGTAATTATATGTTTTATGTGCGATGATTGACCAGTTGTGAGCATCTCGGGAACAGGGCCTTACAAATACTCTAACCACCATGTCCACCACTTTATCATATGATGACCACAATATGAATTCTCATACCCTAGACAAAATCAAGTTAACCAGCTCCATACAACTTCACATTCGGCGTATAATACACCCAGGGTGAGCGTATGATATGTCGGTCACCCTAACAACCTCTGGATTTTGAGGAGTTCCTTCACTATTTGAACCCAATCATTAGGGTTTCAAAATAGACTTCTACCACGCGAATTTTGGATATTTTCAAGGCAATTTTGAAGTTCCTTTCACCATGGTTTCACCCGAATCAAGCTTTAACAACATGCAATCAATCAATGAATATTCAATATGTCGATGAGCAACTAATGTTATTCGTGATCATCTCCTTGTGATGGTTCTTGTAATACACATAGTTATTTTGTTTGAACTTAGATTTATGGATTGTTTTTGTAGTGATAGTACAAATTCAATTATGGTTTGAATAACTTAAACAAATTATTTATGTTTCAAACATCTGTCTATTATCATTCGATTTTGGTTTCCTAGCATCGTGAAGAGTTTGGTGATTGGAAGGGAGTTTGGCATCTCTGATTGGGTAATTAGGTGCACAAGTTATTATTAGAAACCTGTCTTTTATTATCATTTTATATAGATCGTTACAAAGTCATGTCTATGTGTTCTCCTAACTAGGTTAACAAGTTTTTATGAATCTTTGAACTCGGATCCCGAAAGTGATCGCTTCTCTATTAATAGTTTTCTAAACCCGTAATCAAGTTTGTTGCTTTCTTACTTATTTTTATACAATTTACTTTTCAGCTTAAAGTAAAACCCATTTTTTTTGCTTTTAAGTATTTTTATTTCATGTTTTAAGTTCTTAACTAAATCTGTAAAGTTAACTTGTTTTTTATCCAACTATGACAACACAATTACATATACGTATACGAATACGAATACATATACAAATACGTATACATATATGTATACATATATGTATACGCATACGCCTACGGATACGCCTACGCGTGCGCTAACAAAATAATGTATATGTAAAAGAACATATCTTTTTAAATATTTTATAACAAAAATAGGCATGGAATATTGGTACATGTCGTAAATATTACATATGTAATGTAACTTATATTAGTGTAATTTTTTTTATGTTTACAAATTTACACACATATATAAAAGAACATATTTTTGTATGTGTAATGATGTTAGTAAAAAATAATGGTTGTAATTGATTTTGAAAACGATTATTACAATAATAAATGGTTAACATTAGATCCTTACCATATACATACATATACATCCCCATAACTAAAAATAGGCATGAAATATTTGTACACCACAAAATAGTAATGGTTGTAATTAATCTTGAAAGTTTAACACGGTTATCATAATAATAAATGGTTAACATTAGATCCTTACCTTATATATACATATGTATATACACATAGATATATAATCATTGTATTAATAAAGTAAAAATTACTTTCCCATAACTAAAGTAGGCATGATATATTGGTACACTTAGCAGGTGTTATTTGGACAACCTTTAGGGCCTATAAAAAGCCTTATAATCGTAAGTGTTTGCTACAATCAAATCAGTCAATATATGTTCTCCTATGACCTGTATAGAATGTTATGACATGAGATATGGTGAGAAAGAAAATATGGGTTTTGAAGGGCTTTATGGCCCCGTTAAGTTGTTAAATAAATGACACATGAAGGCTCTTAGAGGCAATTTGGTTTGTTCCTTAAATTAGATGACATGATATATTATTAATCAGCAATCGTGTTTTTTTATAATTATTCAACTTGAAGCATTACTTCTAGATAATAATTCCAATTGCTTGACGTGACGTAAGATTTTATATAAACCTGCTATATAATCGAGCATATGTTAATTCTTTCAATGACTCTGTTTAAAACGTTTTATTCTAGAATAACTTAATTAAGATGTCGTTTGACCGGAAGAATTGAAAGAAACAATAGGTTTTAGAATGTGTCATCTTAGGAAGAAAAATAACATTTTGATGTTCAATTGGAAAATGGTTATTTCAGATGGCCATAAGGGGAAGAAAAATATCAAAAGAAAAGTAGCATATGAAAATGGTTATATTTTATTATTAGGAAAAGTAAGATATGAAAGTGCAAAGTTAAATATCTTATTGACAAAATGAATACGCTTATCATTTTCCAAAGGAATAAACTTGTAGAAAGGAAAAATAAACAACAAACACGAATCGAACCCTAAACCTCATCTAAAAATGCAAGCGCATCAAACTAGCAAGATGCGTACTTTTCTTTGTGTGCAACAAGTAATAAATAGAGCTTCCTCTAAATAACAGGATTTTAATAGAAAAATCTAATTTTATCGATACTAAATTGATATAATTATCTATCAAATTCACACATAATTCTATAGAAAAACAATGATCCAATAAATTCACTACTACAAAATTCCAATTTCTCTTATGCAGTATTATTATTACTATTTAAACTGTTAATATTTGAATTATTTCTAAATTATTATACTCTAATCATCATTTTACACCACTCAAAAACCACTAATAATCCATATTTAGTTAAATATTATACTTTACTCTTAAATTTTATTTTAACTAATTAAACCTATGTATAGCATTTTTAATAATAATAATAATAATAATAATAATAATAATATCTTTTGATTAAATAAAACATGGTTACTTGGATGAATGATGATATTTTGGTCCAAAACAATCATGTGACGGCGGTTGTGCGGTGTAATTGGCGTCCCGTCTCATGTAAGCGCAATGGGTTTCATAAAACTCTCCTCCACTAGACTCCATTCCATTCAAGATTAGGGTCCCAATGCAATAATTACATCGATTAGCATCCGAATTATCATACTAAACCTTTTTACTTGTCACAATGCCTATTATTAATGTGATTGTTTCACCATCGATAATCTATTTATATCCAACTATGATTTCTATCTAATTATATCTATGAGTACGTTTTTTTTAACCGCAGATACGTATACATAAAAAATAAGGTCTTAGCAAGGAGCTACAACATAATGCGACAAACCATTGCAACATTAATAAAAATGAAAATTGAACCATGACGTCAAATCTAAATTCGGTTACTCTTAATATTCTAACATAAATAACACATAGTTTTGGTCTCTTCACATGTTATAGCATACATAGCGCATTCCCTTTGTAAATTTTGTTGTTTCATGTAGGCAATATGCAACAACACGTAATCATAATCACAACAAAACTTAGTCACTGGCTTCGGGATCTCTAGAATAATCACATTCGATTCACATTTAATAACCGGAAGATTACACCAAGTCTTGAAAAACATCCAGATAGCTTTAGCAAGTTGTAAGATAAAAGAACGTAAGCGACGGATTCCAAACTAACACCACAAAACTTACAACGACTCGACTATAACAAAATACCATCTTTTAGATAAAGCTTGCAATGTGGGAAGCTATTCAACCTCGCTCTCTAATAGAATTAAGAGTAAATTACACGGAAAGTCCATGTCGTATGCACGTATTGCAACTTTAGTCACTACTTTTAATATATTACAAATGTAGGCTTATACTTTGCATGGTATGCACATAGTCAGTCCTTGATATTAACTGAAGTTAAGTTTCTCTGTTAGTTTTAAAAAAAGATCAAAATACCTCTTATTTTATCTTCTTTTCCACATTATAATACTCTACATTCAACCCACCACTACCACCGCCTCTACCCTCAACCGACCACCACCATCGCCTCTACCCTCAACCCCACCACCACAGTTGTCTCTACCTTCTACCCACCATATTTGGCGCTGCACACCCTCGAACCACCACGGTCGTCGCTGCACACCCTTGAACCATCACAACAGCCGCTGCTAAACCCTCGACCTACCACCACTGCCGCTTCTACACCCTCAACCCACCACCGTCGCCACTTCTACACCCTCGATCCGCCACCGTTGTCGCGACTACACCCTTGACCTACCACCGCGGCTATACCCTTGACCCCCACCATGTCGTGATTACACTCTCAACCCCTACCGCGTCGCGGCTGCACCTTTGATCCCCCACCCGTGTCGCTGCTTCACCCTCGACCCACCACGCCGCCGGCATCAACCCACCACCCCTGTCGTAGCTTCTACACTATCGGCCTACCATCGCTGCTATACCTTTTAATTCTCACATGGTGGTGATCATGAAGATGAAGATGAAGATGGTAGACAAAGATGGAGTTGTGGGGTGATGTGAGATGGGTGGGGTAAGCTGGGTTTTATTTGAAAATTATTATTTTTTAATTTAGGGTATATTGGTAATTTTACATTGACTTAACAGAGAAACGTAACTTCTGTTAGTGTCGGAGGCTACTGATGTGCATACCATGCAAAGTACAGGCCCGCATCTGTAGTTTATTGAAAGTAAGAACTAAAGTTGCAATATGTGCATACCACAGGGACTGTCCGTGTAATTTACTCTATAATTAATTTAGCTTCCTCGACCAATGTGTTGGAGAGTCGTGATCCATGGACATTGGTGGAACCAAATATTTATTTACATAGAGTCACTAATTTTAGATGCTTCAATTTTATAAAAGCGGACATAAAAAATTCCGTATCACTTCGGGTCAGGGTAATAAATAAAAAGATCAAAAACTAAATTACTTAGAGGTAAATACCAATTATATATTTTATTTTCTTCAAATAAATTTGTTAAGATCACTATTTCAATCTTTGTAAAATATAAAATCCCAATAAACATTTATTTTACTTCAATTTAAGTTCATCTTTTTTTATCAAAATCAAAATCAAAATTATCCAAAAAAATAATATTGTCACTTGAAAATTTTGTATATACATCTCTATATACTCGTAAAAATTAACTGTATTCATATGACTCCAATGTCATCAGCATAAGTACGCCCCTATCCATAGAGATTACCCTGTCAATAGTTTCCCTTAAGTCACGAATAAAAAAATTATCAGATTCGCATCCCAACCACACCCAAGAGTCTTCACTATAGAGAATTGAACTGTCTAAGCAAAGAGAGGCCAGGTTTGTTGGTTCACCAATTTCAAATGGTGAAGGGAGCATATTTTTCCGATTCCAGTTGCATTAAAAGAGTCCTTTTTGATTGTCTAGTTGATCACCCCCTTTGCATTTGTGTTCGTTTCTGAGGCATAAATTGATGGATATAATTAACGATTGAGTTATTATTAGGTATGTTAGTAGAATATGCTACAAAACACGATTGAAAAGACTCGTAGTGTATTCATGGGATAAAAATTAATCAAGCTAGAAGAGGTTCAATTTAAACTGGGTATTACTATATATTCATTAGAAGATATTTGCACATAAAGCAGGAACCAATTCAATCATTTCTGTGAACCTGAATTGGTTAATATGGAACCCTAGTTGTAACTTTGAAATGGTTTTTTTTTCCTATTCTGCTAGTAAAAAAGTAAAAATATGTGAATCATAGATTTTGTTAATTCAAATATTTATTTGGTACTAACAATTCAAATGCATATATTTTACATGTGTTATCTTTAACTCAATGTATGGGTTTTTTACTCTCTTTCATTCAACTTCTTTGGATATAACTTGATTTAATTTATTACCCTGGAATAAACTTGAACTGATTCACACCAAGAACCAAAAGTTAATGATGGTTAACCAATCCACCTTCTTTTATGATAGAAAAACCAAACTAATTAAAGTTACGAAAATCTGAAAACTCAAGCACCCTGTTTAATGTGAACCTATACCATAGCGAAACATTCATGCTCATCAATACGACTTCCTTTATGCCCTCTTTCTTTTATTGATAAAAAACAAATATACTATACCCACAACCATTTTCCGATTCCCTCATGTTAAGACGCACAACTATATAGAATGTAAATTGTATTAAAAGAAAAACACTCGAACAAACATGATACAAAAACTGAACAATCTCAACCATCTATAAAATATGATCGAAAGGATGTATATCTTTGTTTGTATGTCTACTTATTTAAAAAATATGTTGAGGTGGACTTGTGTCTCTAGTATTTTACTCTCACGTACGTGCATATTATTAGATATTTAGATGTGTGTTAAATTCATGTCTATTTATTTGGAATACCATCTTGTCTATTGGCATATCTTGTGACACTCTTGACATTTTCAATATATGAACTATCCCTGTTGGTGAAGCGATTAGGGTCTAAAAAGACTTATATTGAGTTTAATCAAATGATAACTTTTAATGTACGTTATTGATAACTCACATTCATACATGGAATCAAACTTCGACATAAGACTTTTTTATTTTCTAGATGATCCAGGTTATGGTGCCAACACTTTGTATAAGATAATTATTGGAATAATAATTTGATTTTGTTGACAAAATGATTAACTTTTCTTAATGGAGTAAAATAAACTTAGTGACAATATTGAACTCTCCACTTGTTCAATCCATTTGAGTCACTTTTGTAAACTTTTTCTTTGGCTCAACATAAATAACTCATTTAAGAAAAGAAATTTAAAATTTATGAGAAAAGAATCTAACCAAAAGGGTTAATTAAATATGCTAAACCAAAATAATTGAATTTAGCTCATTCTGATGTTATATGTCTTATCTTTATTCAACATATAAAAAGTTCGAATCCAGTAATATGTACATGAGTAGATGGTTTAATAACATTAAATTGTTAGTCATTCTAAAAAACAATTCTCATTTAAATATTCACTTATTTTTAATCGTAACATGTGTAATTATTATTGCTAAGATAATAGCACTTGACTTGAAATATATGTTACGTTTTAGCTAGATAACGTTGTTTCAAGCCTTCTATATGTAAACATCTTGATAAATATTATTGTTGTTTTAATATTATAAGTGTGTAATTAGTTTTGGATATGCATATGATATATGTATCGAAGTTTTGTTACATATAATTAAAATTATGAATATATAAAAAGAACTAAGTATTATCACATAAAAAGGTAATTATTTAATAAACAAGTTAGTTAAGTTGAGCTTTAAACATAGACCTTAAAATTCAAAACCAAGTAAATTTGAGTTTGAAAGTTGGCCTTCTAATCTACTCACTACTAACTAGAAAATATAAGGTTTCGCTAAAGAACTTTTTGTCCCACATTGTTACACATTTATGACATGATTGCAATGCAAACAAAAGTTTCTTACGTATTTTGCTATGAAATTTCGACACAACAAAAAAGCATTATGATTTCGTCACAAAAGTGTAGCAAATTTTAATTTCCTTAATTTATATCAATATAGAAACAATATTAACCAAAATATAAAATATGTATTTATAAAAATTATTTATACATTGTGACACATTTGCTACGCAAAGTTTTCATTGCTAATGTGTCACAAATGCATTAGAAACGAATTAAATTTTAATAACTTACGACACATTTGCAAAAAAAAGTATAATTGAACCACAAAATAGTAGATAGGTCATAAAACTGAAGGGTAACTTTATAAAATAGTAATCAAGTTTTAGAATTGTTATAAATAGGTCATTCATAAAGTTTTTTGTTTCAATCAGGTCATTCGTAAATTTTTTGTCCCAATTAGATTACTAAAGTTGCAGGACTGCTCTAATTAGGTCATTCATAAGTTGCAAAATATTTTAAAAAATTAAAGTAACAATTGCAGGATCGATGTTTGTCACTAAACACAATGTTTTCTCTCAAACTCACCTAGAACATCACCCTGGTATAGAAAGAATCCGTAAGAGTTGATCACAATATAGAAAGTAATACAGAACATAGAAAGTAATTTTCAAGGTACTTTTATATATTGCTTCTCAACTCAATAATACAAGACTCTTACAAGCAGTTGTTTTAATGAGTTACAAAGGAGAACCTATATATAATACTACCTACAGCCGGATATACTTAGATACCAGCTGGGATCCTTTAGCTAAAGCCTATACTACAAGACTATAGTTTAAGTTATCTCAGATAAAGCCTTATCCGAGATATGGTAGTCAGGACATGTCCCTGACATACCTTTTGTCACCAACTAAAGTTGGTAACATGTACTATCATAAAGTATGGTTTCGGAAGAGGCCATGTTGTATCAGAAATCTGCAGCGGAGTGTCAGAGACCAATACTTGTGTCCACTGGTTCATAGCAGTGTCTTCCGAAGGTTAAATGGTTTCGGAAGAGTAAGTACTTCCGAAGCCACTTATACTTCGGAAGAGGCTGGTTCTTCCAATGCTTGGAGACTTCTTCTTTTCATCATACTTCGGAAGTGGTCTTCAGTTTATTCTTCTAAGACTTGAACTTCGAAAGTATGCACTTGTCTTCGGAAGTAGATCTTTCTCTTTGTCTTCGGAAGAACTCTACAGCCTTCGGAAATTCCATGTTAAGCTTCGGAAGCCTTTGCATGCAGCACCAAAATAACTTAAGTGACATAGTTTTGGTTGCATTAGCCTTCTTCTTGATCCAACATACTCCCCCTAGGCTGATGCTACCAAAACTTCACTTGTCTCGACTTCTCAAAACATTCAGCACCAAGGAGAGTAAATATTTGTCTATCTCCTTGTTCTTCCCTGATGTGGTGCTGAGAAGTTTGTACAGATCCTTGGTAGACAAGAAATCCAGTCTGTCACCTTGGATAACATGTACCCTCTGTTGTTGCCCTCTGAAAAGAGTTAGTTGATGGGAACTGTAATCATATTCCCATCGAACTATAGGTTCCAATTCTGGACTCTCCACCATCTGTAGAAAGGCAGCGCCTTTGGTGGGAGATCTTTCTTTGTCTTCCTGTCTTCTCAACTTCAACTCTTTTTCAATCTTGGCTTTTGCAGTTAGCTCGGCTAGATGAAGACTGGTGAGATGATTTCTGATGAGTGCAGCAGTTTCAGAGTTGGAAGGGTAGGAGAATGGCTTCTCTACTAACTCAGCAATATCAAACCTGCTGGAGTGTAGCAGAGATGTTGCATTAAGTCTATTGACTTCACCATTCTCCCTTTCCACAACAAAGTTGTGAGAAGGTTCATCGAACCTCCACTGGATTATTTTCCTTCTAGGCACAAGAGACTGACTGGGAATCTTGTCATCTTTTTTTGTATCCAGTAGAGTCACCAGTTTCCTTCTAATCTTCTTCTCTTCATCATTTAATGAGTATGAGTTGAGGCCTAGAAGTCTTATAGCCTGGTCTAGTGTTCCTCTAGGCAGATCAAGGAATTTATCTATTGTGAGGGAACATGAAGATCCATCAACATAGGTGATGTTGACAAAGTCTTCTTCACAAAAGACTTCGCTCAGAGTAGTAAAGTTGGCGAGCTTTATCTTGATTGCCTTGAACTCCTCAAGAGAGAGATGTTGAGAAGGCTGAGGGGATGGTTTGGATGGTAATTGGGTAGGTTTAGGTTCAGAGGTTCTGGCTAGTATTTTGGGTTGAAGGATGGGAAGTTTGGGTGGTTGAGGTGAAGGAGTGGATGTGGGTGATGATGTGGGTTCAGGGGTGAAAGGCTCGGTTTTAATGGTGAAAGGTAAGGGTGAGGATTCAGGTTGTGGTTAGGTGGTAGAAGTGAAGATCATCCCTTTTACCCTTCTGTATATCTCTTTTCTCTTCCCCAACTGGATGTCAGCCTGGATTTCACTGACAATCCATTGGAGTGTCCTTTCTGACATGGGACCCACCTGCCTTCCAGAGAAGCCATGAGCCCGAAGATAGTCCTTCATCCAGGCTTTTTCAGTGAGCTTCCTAGTTGCAGTGACCCTAGCTTCTTCCTCCTTCTTCTTCTTTTCCTTTATCTTTTCTCTTGCAGCCTTCTTCCTTTCTTTCTCCATTTGATCCTGCTCTTTGTTGTAGAGCCAGA
>BJCM01222055.1:0-11491 GCA_018326385.1 Flaveria bidentis | reverse complement strand
CAGTAACCGGCTCTGATACCAATTGTGAAGTCGCTTGATCGGTTGACATCCGAGCGCGTTCTTGACGGAAGGAAACAAAATCAAAAACCAAGAGGCAAACAAGATAACGAATAATAATTCAATGGTTTCATTGATAAAACCTAATGATTACAAGCTCGTTTAAACATAAGAATCATGACTCTTGGCAATGGGAGATCGAGCATGATCTCCCCTCTCATTCGGCAGCACCTAGGCCCCGGGCACTCTCTCAAAACCCTTACCCTCTCTACACAATGAAACTAGTATTTATAGGCCTCAGCCCATATTAAATGTGACTGGGCCCATTCGTGTGATTGGACCATGCGTATGGTTCAATCGTACGACTGGACCATGTGTATGGTTCAATCGTACGACTGAACCATACTTATGGTTCAGTCTTACGAATGGCCTAATCGCATCCCTCAGTCGCACTACTGGTCCATTAGCATGGCTCTAACGTATGATAAAGTCACCTTCGCATATGCTCCTGCGAATGACCCAGTTTCATGTGTTTACAATATATCAGTTGTATTACATTAAGCCTAAACTATTCGTCAAGCGACGGACACACTTATATGACAATATATGCTCCAACATTTATTGTTTTTATGAAATTAAATAATTAAGATAGGAATGATTTCCTTACCTTGATAGCAATTTCACTTATCTCATTCTTGTGGACCCTTACCAACGAGTTAGGATTAAACTCCTTTCTTTGATGGATAAGTACCAACCACGTTTAGGGAACGACACCACCAAGTTAGGAGTGATATCCACATCTTGGTGACTAGTTCCATTCTTTGATTTTCAATCTCACTAAAGTTTCGAGATTTTGATTGACAAGGGACTTGTAGTAACTGAAGGGCGAATACCGTTACCCGATTTGTTGGCGAGAGTATTCCAACCCATTAAGCCAAAGCATGATTCCCGAACACAAAAAAAAATCTTGACTACTTTGGATTAGTCTTTGTTCAAAACCAGAACATTCCAAGCCTTAATTGAATTTATTTTATGTTTGTATTTATTTTATGAATTTATGCTTTAACCTTTTTCCTCTTGTCAAGATCAATCATCCGAATCGCACTAATCTCTCGACCACACACGCTAATAATGAAGAACCAACAGAAAACTTAAAAGCTTTCACTATTTTTAGCTAATTCTTTTGAGTGGTTATATGATTCATTATGAGAACCGATTTGAAACCTACTTGCTTAGGTGTTATGTTATAATGCTCTACATATGCAAATATTATTTTAAACACTATTGATCAAGTCTTATCATTCTTTATAACCTACATTGTAGATATCTTCCAAATCCCATTGAATCTCCGAGCAAAGTTCCAATAAGAAAATGGCCGCTTTCATGGCTAAGAAAATGGCTCGAGTTATTCCTGATATTGTTAAAAAAATCAATGCCACCCCTAGCCCAAACACATCAGTTGAATCTCGAAACCCTACTCCCAAAACCTTAGCCTTTACCTATAAGTACTTCAAGTCATGTGGCCCCAAACCCTTCACGGGTGAAGAGGGTTCCTCCAAGATGCTTGAATGGTTCAATAGCATCGAAGTCACTTTCATCAATAGTGAATGTCCCGATGAGCTTCGGACTCATAGTGCCATCGGGGTCTTCACATCGAGGGCACTTGAATGGTGGAAAAGTGTAAGGCCCCATTCAAAGGACGTTGACAGCTGGTCAATCATCGCACATAAAACATATAATTACATTAGCTTTAATAAAATATTACAGCGGAAACATTTAAATAACATTTCATTTCAATATAAAATGCTTTTGCAAGTTAACACAACATTCATTACAAAACATCATTTGTTCGCATTAAAATGCAATAACATTATACAAAAGAATGCCATCTAAAATGAGCCAAGTAGCCACCCCGTGCCATCCTCAGCAACCATTACGTGCCAACTAGAAAATGCATAAAAGTCAGCGTTGTTGAGTGAGTTCTAGTTTTACAAAAACAGTATATTACCTTTCATTCGTTAAAACATTTTCTTTACTATCGCACATGATCACATATCATACGTACATCAAGGTAATAGTTATTATCTTCTTTCATCGTTTGTTTCGTACATATCGCACGTTTCGCACTTTTCGTACTTATCGCACTTTTTGTACATTTATTATCTTTCACTTCTATCTAGGTCCTGCCATGTACTTAACCCCCCTCTAGAGCACCAAGCAATTCATCTAGGGTTAAGCGACAAGGACCCCATAATGCACGTATGGAGTGGTCACTAGGACAGACTCCCCCTGTGTGTGAACTCTTATGGCTTCGCCAAGATCGTACGTTGTATAACACACAGTCATTAAAAAAGCGCATGTATTGGAGCAGTCACCAAGACTGAACTCTTACTTTGTGTATGAACCCTTACGTGTTAGCCATAAATCGCACGTTGTAGACACACACAATTGAGCTAATAACTCTCAATGAGTTGTGAACCTCCTTTCATTTGCTTGCAAGGCTTTTCATTCGTTCATTTATTATTTTCCACTTTCAATATCTTAAATCTTTCATTTTGTTAAAATGATACTTTACGTTCATTATCAAAATCACACCACATAAAGTCACATCATAATACATAGTAAAGAACATAAGAAAATATATCATACATAACATATACCACATACATCATCATAAACATCATGCATCACACATTCACATTCATATACATATGCACCACAAGCATAGGTCATCATAAAACATGACCGACCCTCCACGGGACAGCGGGGGTTCAGGGGCTGCAGCCCCTGACGGCAGGGTCCTAGGGGCAGCAGCCCCTAGTGGGATCCAAGGGGCAACGCCCCTGGCTGGGGTCATACTGCCAGGTGAGCGTAAAAATGTATTTTAAGTATTTATATAACACATTTCCATAGAGAAAAATCGATCTTAAGATCTTGGTCATTTAAATCATATATTTAGTATGCATTTCCAACCCCAAACTTGTTCAAAGCCTTTAAAGAAGGGATCTATAACTCACCTGGACTCGATGAGTAGCTTCTCAATCAAGCTTTCAAATCAAGGGTTGTACTACACAGCCTACAGATAAGTTAACACTCGAATGAGTTAATTTCTGCCTAATTTCACTGCCAGATCAGCAATTTTGCTACTAGTTTCGCTGGCATCTTCGCTGGCAGTTTCGCTGGCATCTTCTCTTCTAGTTTCGCCCAAATTTCGTTGGATAACCATGTCTGCGAAACTACTTGCGAAACTATAATTTCACAGGAAGATCCACAGTTTCGCTGGATGAATACATAATTTCATGGGATGAACACTTAGTTTCGCAGAACGGGCTGAAAATTACGAACCACCCTATTTTTGACCCAAAACTTCAATCTTTTACACCCAAAACCTTGGTTTATCACCCAATAAGCTATATCTAAGCTTCTTACATGTTTTCTTACATAAAAACGTGAGTTTTGTGCGAATCTTGGCCACTGTTAAAATCCCAAGCCCTAGAATCCGGTTTACATCAAAATGAAAGATTAAATGATGTTTCTTACCTGGATTCTTGGTGTTTTCTTGTTGTTTGGATGCCCACAAACACCGATCTTCAATCTTGTGATCAACCAAGCCTTAAATCTTCACCTCTTCTACACTTTCTCTCTCTACTATCTCTCTCTAGAAATTGGGTGTTGAGTTACAAATGAGAGTAGATCAAGCTGATCCATTTATATATACCAGGCATTCCCGGGACCTTAAACTCGCCAAACACATATCCCGCAAGGTCTACTCGGTCCATACTCCATTACCTTCGACTTTATTCCAAACACATATCCCGTATTCCCGGGACCTTAAACTAGTTTCGACTTTATTCTAGGCTGTACAAGTCCACCCCCTTATTTAGGTTTCATTTTTGAAACATGTTAGTCGCTGAATAGTTGAGGGTAATGATGCCTCATCTCTTCCTTAACTTCCCAAGAGGACTCTGATCCTTTCCTGTGCTTCCATTGTATTCGCATGAGTGGAACCAATTTATTCCTTCGCCTCTTCTCCTTGCGATCAACGATCGCCACCGGTTGCTCCACATAATTGAGCCGTTTAGCCACTTCAATATCCTCCAGTGGCACCACCATATCCTCCTCGGCTAAGCACTTTCTCAAGTAAGATACATGGAATGTCGGATGAATTCCACATAACTCACTGGGCAACTCCAACCTATAGGCCACCTCTCCTACTCGAGCAATAATTTGGAAAGGCCCTATGTATCTTGGGCTCAACTTTCCCTGATTCCTAAACCGAATGATGCCCTTCCAAGGTGAGACCTTCAACATAACCCTGTCACCCACCTGAAACTCAATCGGTCTACGTCATTTATCAGCGTACGACTTTTGCGTATATTTAGCTATCATCATAATGGCTTTGATCCCTTCCATCTTCTCAGTCGTAGGCTCGACCACCTCGATGCTCCCAAACTCTGTAGATGCATATGTACCTAGTTTCTGATCTTAATGTATTATGTCTTTATTATCTTACACATATGTAATAGTTTGGGTACTTAATGAAATACAAATGTTTGGTTGTGTTTATAATGTTTAATATTTCATTAATTAGTAGTTTAACGCTTATTGAATCGACTATATAGGTCTATGGTTGTTTGAACTAATATTAGTAATATAATGATTAACAAATATATTCAAACTTAGTAATATGAAGTTCTCATGCGAATGGCCCATGCTAATAGACCATATGCATGAACAACTTCATGAGAATGACTCAGTCGCACGACTGAACTAGGAGACTGGGTCAGTCGCACGAGGGTAACATGAGATTGACTCAATCGCACGACTGAACACTCAGTCGCACAAATGAATCAACCGCATGGTTCAATCGCACGACTGAACCATACTAATGGTTTAGTCCCCCGAACGAGCAGCCCTAACCTATAAATACCACCTAGTTTGTGGAAAAACGTAAGCATTGAATACACTTCGACTCCAGACGTACCCTAGCCATCCAGAGACCTCTAAGAACCTGTTCCAAGTTCATAGATCGCACTAGATCGATTCCAAATCATTCTTAACGTTTAGATTCAATCCATAATTATTTCTACGTGCGTTCTCACTTATTGGATCGCCAATCAAATAGGATTCCGCACTATTTGATTCGATATACACGTTTATCAGTTAGTATTTCATACAATACACGATCCTAACAAACTCTTTATGGCCAATATCACCCTAACAAGCGGGTGTTCTACATCTCCTACTGTATGGCATCACATAAGGGGGCATGCCAATGTTGGCATGGTAGCTATTGTTATATGAGAACTCAACTAACAGTAAATGTCATACCAACTTCCTCTAAAATTAATGACGCATGCCCGAAGCATATCTTCTAGCGTCTAAATTTTCCTCTCCGACCAGCCATCCGTCTGAAGATGATAAGTCATGCTAATATGTAACCTCGTCCCCATTGTATCATGGAATTTCTTCTAGAATTTAGATGTAAACCGGGTGTCACGATCAGACACAATAGACATCGGCACACCATGACGAGTCACCATCTCCTTGATGAATATATATGCTAACCTCTCAGATGAATATGTCTTGCGGATCGGTAGGAAGTGAGCACTCTTCGTCAGACGATCAACTATCACCCATATAGCATCGCACCCTTGTCCTGTGTGCAGTAGCTTCGTAATAAAGTCCATGGTGATATGCTCCCACTTCCACTCCGGTATATCCAATGGTTGGATCTTCCCATATGGCTTCTGATTATCCGCCTTCACCTACAAGCAAGTAAGGCATTTACTCATGTACTCCATTACGTCGCGCTTCATACCCGGCCACCAATAATCTTTCTTCATGTCTTGATACATATTTGTAGCATCAGGATGAATGGAGTACCAAGTCTTATGAGCTTCATCCATAATTTTCCCATGTAGATCCCAAAACATGGAATCCACATCCATTTGAATTGGGTCCTAACACCGAGTGTGTTGTCATCCAACTCCATTACCAGACCTCTAATGCTTTCAGAGTTAAGATGATCTTCCTTCAACGCCTTATCTTGAAACTCCTTGACCTTCTTCATCACATCAGAGGTCATGATCAACTAGTAAGCCTTAACCCTAATCGGCTCGGGTCTCTCCTTTCGGCTAAGGGCATCCACCACCACGTTGGCTTTGCCTGGATAGTAATGGATCTCGCAATCATAATCCTTTATGATCTCCAACCATATCCTTTTCCTCATGTTCAAATCTTTTTACTCGAAGAAGTACTTCAAGATCTTATGGTCAGTGAATATGGTGCACTTCGTCCCGTATAAGTAGTGCCTCCATATCTTTAACGCAAAGACCACGGTTGCTAGCTCCAAATCATGAGTAGGATAATTGACCCCACGAAGTTTCAACTATCAGGATGCGTAGGCTATAACCTTTCCTCGCTGCATCAATACACATCCCAACCCCGAGTAAGAAGCATCTGAATAAACCACCAAATCTTCTCTTCCATCAGGTAATGACAAGACAGGAACTTGAGTCAACCTCTCCTTTAACTCAAAAATGCCTTCTCTTGAGCTTGACCCCATACAAACCTTACATCCATACGGGTCAACTTAGTCAACATAGAAGCTATCTTGGAGAAGTCTTGAATGAATCTTTTGTAATAGCATGCCAAACCCAAGAAACTGCGAATCTCGGATGGCGTCTTTGGTGACTTGCATTGCATTACTACCTCCACCTTTGCCGGATCCACCATAATCCCCTCGTGATTCACCACATGACCCAAGAACTAACTTTGCACAACCAGAACACACACTTGGAGAATTTAGCATATAGTTTCTCCCTTCTCAACGTTTCCAACACCTCTCGAATGTGACCGGCATGCTCTTCCTCACTCTTCAAATAAATCACGATATCATCGATAAACACAATCACTGATTCATCCAACATTGGGCGACACACTCGATTCATTAAGTCCATAAAAGCAGCTAGCACGTTGGTTAATCCAAAAGACATAACGAGAAACTCGTAGTGTCCATACCATGTGCGAAAAGCTGTTTTAGGAATATCCTGTTCCTTCACCTTCGGCTAATGATAACCAGATCAAAGATCTATCCTTGAAAACTACTGGCACCCTGGAGCTGATCAAACAGATCATCAATTCTCAGTAATGGGTACCGATTCTTCACTGTCAACTTTTTTAGCTCACGATAGTCGATACACATCCTCATACTACCATCCTTCTTATTCATGAATAAGAACGGAGCACCCCAAGGAGAGATACTCGTTCTAATGAATCCCTTATCCAGCAATTCCTATAGTTGCTCCATCAACTCCTTCATCTCATTCGGAGCCAACCGATACGGTGCCTTAGCAACAGGTTAGGCATCCGGTATCAATTCAATCTAGAACGCAATCTCACGGTCAGGTGGTACTCATGGTAAGTCTTCGGGAAACACATCTGGAAAGTCACACACAACCGGTACATCACACAGTTGTGGTGTTCGCATATCCACATCCTTCACGTAGGCCATGTAGGCACTACACCCATGCCTCATACACTTTCCCGCCACCGCCATCGAAATCACCTTCGAAATAGTCGTAACTCGATCACTGTAAATTGCCACCAAACCCCCATCAGCTGTAGTCAGTCTAACCATCTTTTTATGACATATAATATTTGCCTCGTAGTTCACTAACCAATCCATTCCAAGGACTACATCGAAACTGCCTAAGGTCATCACGAACGGTCTAATAGGAAACTTGTGACCTTCTAATTCAATGTCACAACCTTCTATCATCTCAAAAATCCTGGTAGACTTGCCTATGGCAGTTTCTATATCGAAGGGCTCATCAATACTTCTACTCCTAATGGGCAACATAGCACAAAAGGCAGCAGAAATGAAACTCCTACTAGCACCGGAATTAAATAACACAGATGCAATAGTTTGGTTTACTAAAAACGTACCTAACACCACATCAGGATCCGTCCTAGCCTCCTCCCAAGTCATCGTGAAAGCTCGGGCGCTTGCCTTCTTCCTTTCAGTTCTTGTCTTCTTCCCTGCCCCGGAACTCTCCGCCTTTGGCTTCTTGCAATCCCTGCTCAGATGGTTGTTCTCTCCACAGTTATAACACCATATAACCCCATAATCTCTCGCCAAATGACCAGGCTTCCCCCAATTGAAGCAGATGTTTGATCCCCATTTGCATTCTCCCGAATGCTCCTTCCAGCATTTACCACATCTCTTCGACCGTGTCCCAGATGTGACCACATGCCGGTCACCCATCTTAGCCATCTTGTAATTTGGAGTAGCTCTGCCACGTCCAAACCTCTTTCCATTCCAATTCCAGTCACCACCACTTTTCTTGTTCACCTCAACCACCACCATTTCTATCTCATCATACAACCTCCCCGCCAGGTCAACCGCCGACCAGAACTTGCTTGGTCGGGCGGCGATTATGTGCCTACGAATATGTGTAAGAAAACCTTGGATATACCTCTTAATCTTTCGTGACAGAGGTGTCATTTGATCCAGCACTAGCCGTGCCATCTCATTAAACTTCGTGGTGTATTGCTGATGTGTCATTGTTCCCGCCTCCAACTGCAGGAACTCTCTTTCCACCTTATCCATCTCTCTATGAGGACAGAACTCCTCAATCACCAACTTCTTCAACTCAGACCACCTCATTCTCCCAATTCCCTCGCTACCCTCGGCTTGGATAATATTGTCCCACCAATAAAGAGTTGAGTCCACAAATGAGTGGGCACCAAACTTCACCTTCTTGTCTTCTTGACACTTGCTAATATCAAGTATCGCCTCCATCTCTCTCACCTATCGGTGAGCAGCAGCAGTAGTGCCATTACCATTGAAGGTTGGGGGCTTGCATCTCATAAATGCCCCCATAGTTACAGCCTCGTGCTGCCTCTTGCACAGGCTCTTCTTCCTCCTCCTCATTATCGGAGAGAACCATCTCAGTCTCTGGTCGCTCCCGTCCTCCCGAGGACCTATTCCTCTCCCTTCTCTCACCTTCCCTTACAACCTTTATCACTTCAGTCACCATAGATGGTAGGATCGTCTGCATGACCTGATGCACCTCCTCCACAACAGCCTCCTTCACTGAGGCTCTCAAGTTACCACTCTCGTCTTCGCCCTCTAGATGAGGGATCTCGGGTTCTTCATGAACCACCTCTTTGGCTCTAGGCCTTCCTCCGTGACCCGTGGTTCAGCACCATGTCCACCACGACCTTCACCACGAGAACCCTTAGAATATCTACCGCTAGCCATCCTCTAAGCACGCTATAAGATTCAAACACCAACATGGTCATTCAAGGTAATAGCTCAATTTATGTCAAGTATAGTAAGTCCCTAATTACAGTGGCCAGTTGTGATTAGCCACTTACTTTACTCTTCATAAACCATGCATTTCCTATCCTGACTACATCAGTATCTAAATCTACTAAAGGCACGTAAGCCACAAAACATGCGCACGTAATACCGGTTGACATTAAGAAAATACATGATGGCATGCAGCTACTCGGACTGGCATCCCTTCCCTTTCCGTCCATTTTTAGTTTAAGTTTAGGATTCTATTGAAAATTTACCAGTTTCTCTTAAACTTTGGCTCTGATACCAACTTGTAAGGCCCTATTCCCAAGACGCTCACAGTTGGTCAATCATCGCATATAAAACATTGCATTGGAAACATTAAAATAACATTTTATTTCAATATAAATGCTTTTGCAAGTTAATACAACATTCGTTACAAAACATCGTTTGTTCGCATTACAATGCAAAAAAATTTTACAAAAGAATGCCATCCAAAATAAGCCAAGCAGCCACCCCGTGCCATCCTTAGCAACCATTACCTGCCAACCAGAAAATGCATAAAAGTCAGTGTTGCTAAGTGAGTTCTAGTTTTACAAAAACATTATATTACCTTTCATTCGTTAAAACATTTTCTTTACTATTGCACGTGATCACACATTATAAATAAATCAAGGTCATAGTTATTATCTTCTTTCATCATTCGTTTCGTTCATATCGCACGTTTCGCCCTTTTCGTACTTATCGCACTTTTCGTACATTTATTATCTTTCACTTCTATCTATTGCTGCCATGTACTTCTCAATGAGTAGCTTCTCAATCAAGCTTTCAAATCAAGGGTCGCACTACACAGCCTGCAGATAAGTTAACACTCAAAGAAGTTAATTTATGCCTAATTTTGTTGCTAATTTCGCTGCCAAATCAACAGTTTCGCTACTAGTTTCGCCAGCAGTTTCGCTGCTAGTTTCGCTGGCATATTCATTGGCAGTTTCGCTGGAATCTTCGCTGCTAGTTTCACCCAACTTTCGTTGGATTACCATGTATGCGAAACTACCTGAGAAACTATAGTTTCGCAGGAAGATCCACAGTTTCTCTGGACGAATACCTAATTTCGCTGAATGAACACCCAGTTTCGCAGAACATGCTGAAAATTACGAACCACCCAATTTTTGACCCAAAACTTCAATCTTTTACACCCAAAACCTTGGTTTATCACCCAATAAGCTCTATCTAAGCTTCTTACATGTTTTCTTACACAAAAATGTGAGTTTTGGGCAAATCTTTTCCACTTTTAAAAATCCAAGCCCTAGAATTCGGGTTTACATCAAAATGAAAGATTAAATGATGTTTCTTACCTGAATTCTTGTTGTTTTCTTGTTGTTTGGATGCCCACAAACACCAATCTTCAATCTTGTGATCAACCGAACCTTAAATCTTCACCTCTTCTCCACTTTCTCTTTCTAATCTCTCTCTAGAAATTAGGTGTTGAGTTGCAAATAAGAGCTGATCAAGCTGATCCGTTTATATATACCGGGGGTTCCCGGGACCTTAACTCGCGAAACACATATCCCGCGAGGTCTACTCGGTCCATACGCCATTACCCGCTTTGTTTTTTTAAATAATCTCGGCTAAGCCCATTATTATTAATTGGCTCGTTTCGACTTTATTCCAGGCATTACAAAAAGTGAAAGGAGCACTCGTGGAAATGAGGTCGCCTTCTACCATGGGAAGAAGTGAAGCAACTCATGATATATGAGTTTTGTCCACCTCATGAAAGGCAAAGTCTTGAAGAGGAATTCTGGAACCTCAAACAAGTTGGAGGTGACAACTTGACCTACACCATTCGCTTTAAACAACTAAGTATCCTTGTCCCTCACTTGCTCAACACCACTGACCGAGCCATATCCAAGTACATAAAAGGCCTTCCCCCTATTATCCATGACTCCGTCACCATAGCCGAACCATTCTTAGTTGAGCGAGCCATCCGGTTGGCGGCTACCTTATCCAACAACCAAGTGAAAGATGGATCTTTGTCTCTTAAGATTCTTTCAAAACCGCCCATCAAGCCATCTCCGAAACACCTAAGGAACCCCAAAGACACAAAAACACCCGTCACGGCAAGAAACGGAAGTTTCAAAGCCGCAACTATGCCATGACAACACCAACAACCCAAGCTCCCATCAATTT
>BJCM01222054.1:0-22021 GCA_018326385.1 Flaveria bidentis | reverse complement strand
AGACTATCAATAGTTAATGATTGTCAACATATAATGTATCTCATATAACACTCACAATAATATCAATAACCATGACAAAAAGGTAAAGATGAATTGCATGTGCATTTACAAGTATCAAGATGTTTACAAGTGTAAGTTTATATGTTAACATGTTTCACCCCAAAAAGGTGTGAAATAAAAAAAAAGGGACATAAAAATCTCACATGATATATAATGTGCACTTTTGAACAATAATAAAAAATAAGATTCTCCAACGTTTTCCTTCACGATTCAACCTAAGGGTTGATGTGTTAGTGTTAGAATGAAGATATGATTCGAGAGTGAATATGAATTAGGGTTTTATTTGGAATTTGGAGGTATTAATATTTAAGTCAAATAAAATAAACTAAAGCAATCGATTATATTTTGGTTCAATAAAGATGTAATAAATCAGTTAAGATTGAGAACGATAATGGTTGATTCAATAATTTAATTTATTGATTTTCAGTAATGATTAAGTATAATATACGAAAGGAAATAATTACTTTAATAATTAATTATTTAAAATTCGATAAATATACTTAATTAAATACTTATTTAAATTTCTTGCAAAATAATTAAAAATATTTAAAACCATTTTGTAAAGTTTTTAAATGTTTTAAATGATATTTATAATGCTCTTATAATATCAAAACCTCAAAAAAATAGAATAATATATATTTATATTGTTTTATAAGTTTCAAGAATTTAAATAAAAGTTTAAGGGATAAATTTATTACTAATTATATATAACATGGTTAAATGAATAGATGAATAATTAATTATTTAAATAATTATTTAAATAATCATTTGTATAATTAATTATTTAAAGTTTTTGTAATATCTAGGCTTGAAATGTTTTGAAATAATCCAAGTTTGAGCTATAATATATTTATTACATATAAATGAATTAATAATATTTTTATAACCTCTTTATTCTTTAAAAAGTAATTAAATTTAAGAATTATAAGTTTTAGAATCTTTAAAAATTAACTTAATAATTTATGAAATGTTTTAGTTAATAAAATAATTTTTATTTAGATTTAATATAATAATATTTTTTTCTGAATTAAAAATATAAAAAAAACTAAAATAAAACATGGCAGAGGCAGGGTTCGAACCCCTGACCTCCCATGTGTAAAGGCTTCTGCTAACCGGCGGGCCAAAACCCATCCATATGAACGCTAAAATCAATTTGATTCCAATTGAACACCGAATCATACTAGTTAATCCAATTAACATTAGGGCTTTTACTCCCCATGTTAAACCGAGATTGTCTATGCATCTAATTACTTGGATTAAAGACGACATTGATGAATACGATGGAACAAGGTCGCGACTGTGGTAGGTTCAAATTTGGATGATTCTTGGTGTTGTGATCCAATTAAACGTTTGGAAAGCTTCTTATTATGATCAAGATCGATTACTCTCTGTCAATTTCAAGTAGAAAAACTCAGAGGGTGGACATCGGCTATGTTGCAGGTGCGAATAACTATGGTGATCAAGCACAATGATTTCATGTTCTGTATATGAAATTGAAGGCGCTATAAGTTTTAAGGAATCAAAAGGAATGTTTTCCCTATGTTATATAGGTTGAATTTGCTGTGTTTCAAGTCCAACAGGTTATATATATTCACTCAATGGTTTCGGATGTTTTGATTTCAAATTGATATAAATCGTGCAGTTACAAGTTTCAATTGATTTGATTATCATGTTTTCAATGATCATGAATGTGTTACAGGCTAATAATTTGGCTTAATTGCTCCAATTTCATGTGAAACCGATTTAGTTTTGATGAGAGACTTCGGTTTCAGATTTGGGGATGCTAGAACTTAGTTTAATCCAAATTAATGGTGTTCAGGAGTTCGAATCAGTTTCAAGAAGGCGGAGAATCGATTTAATTGGATTTATTTTGTAAGATGTTGTGGTTTGAGAGTCGCTAGAGCTCACCGGACGTTTTGCCGAAGACAAAGGAGGGACGACGGGAAGGGGGGTTGGGTTCTGTTTTAAAGATTTTCAAGTTTACAAGTTTAGTCCCTGTAGTTTTAGGTATTTATTATTTTATGTAATAAAGTTTTTATTGCAAGTATTAAAAATTACAAATTCAACCCTAGACTTTATAAAACCCATTTGAATAATAAACCAAATTATTTTATTTGTTAATCTTTAAACATTTATAAAACTTGTAAACTTTATAATTTGATTATTTATTTTCAATAACTAATATTCATAATTACTAATAAAACTTTATTCATTTTATAACTTTATAAGTTTTTTTTAATAAGTCTTTTTCATTTAATTATTTTTTGTAAAATTATTAATAACGCCTTATTACTTTATGAAAAAGAATTATTTATAAATTCATAAATTATTACAAGTTGTTTAGATAATTAATAAATAAATAATTCACAATGTATGTTGCACATTCAATGCATTTGATACTTTAAAACTATTAAAATAATTTAATAATGGAAGTTCAAAATGAGTTCGAGTTTGGAATTTAACTTAGAAAATGGTGGATGCTACAAATATGACACAACCATATATATAAATCTATAGTGTTCAACATACTTGAAACCTAGAAAATATGATTTTTAAACCCATAATCGGGTTATTCGGGTTAACCCGATTAACAAAAATACCAACTCAATTACCGACCCTAAAGAATACATTGGGTTTGGTTTAGTATTAAAATATAAGGCCCCGTTACCGGAACACTCACAGTTGGTCGATCGTCGCACATAAAACTTACAAATACATTTAACTTTTATAAAACCTCGCAGCAGAATTATCAAAATAGACATCTCATTTCATTAAAAAAGCTTTTGCAAAACAATACATCGTTATAAAGTTACAAAACACATGTTGCATTACATCACAAAAGTATTATAAATATGGATACCATTACCTGCCAACTGGAAACACATAAAATTCAGCATTGCTGAGTGAGTTCTAGTTTTAAAATAAAACATACCTTATCTTTAACCGTTCTTTCAAAACGTAACAGGTTTAAAAATGTGATCACACATCGTATATACACATAGATAATATTTATTATCTTCATCATCGTTCATTTCATACTTTTATTATCTTCTCGTTTTCATCTAGAGCCTGTCATGTGCTTAATCCCCCTCTAGAGCACCAAACAATTCATCTAGGGTTAAGCGACAAGGACCCCATACGTCTGTCAATCACAAAGACTGAACCCCTGTGTGCATCCTCATGGGGTATATAACCCACACACAGTTGAGCTGACAACCCCGCATTGAGTGTGAACCTCCATACATTTGCTTGCAAGACTATCTTACATTCGTTCATTCATTAATGCATGCATTCTTCATTTCGTTCCTCTTTTCATTATCTTCCACTTTAGGTTACATAATACTTTCATTTCATTCATTAACATTCAACTCAAGCCAAGGGAGAAATAATCATAGATAATAATAAGGAACATCAACATAATAGTCAACATCATCATACATGGCATCATACATACATAACACACATCATGCATAGCCATACAATCATCATACATCATGCCCATCACATCATCTATGACCTCAAAAGTCAACTTAGACAGCCCCGAGAACCTCCCAAGTCAAGGCCTACATTTCATCTTTTTCCACAGAAAGTCATAAAACATTCTAAGTGTTCATCCGCATTTGCCTTTTTATTCACCCGCATTTGCTATAATGCATCCGCATTTGCTATAGTTCATCCGCATTTGTCATAGGTCATCCACATTTGTCATCCATATTTCCTATACTTAGACTTGCTCATCCGCATTTCCATCCACATTTCATATACTTAGTCAATGCTCATCCGCATTGACTTTCATCCACATTTCCCATACTTAGTCAATGCTCATCCGCATTGACTTACTTAGCAGTTAATACTCATCCGCATTAACTGTTCATCCACATTTTTTCCCATTATTTATCCGCATTTGCTTCTGCATACTTTGGCAGATTCTAATCTTAAACATATAAGCCCTAAACATCAGATTTCCATTCCTAATCACTGACTAACATGCTCAAAGCTTAGTTCTTACCTTCTAAGCCTTAGAAACACTATCATACATCATCAAGCATGAACATAGTCACACATCACATCATAACACCAACATACACACAATCAAATATACGGGCCTGAAACCCAGTTTAATGAAAACATACATTCATACATTTTCAGCCCCAAAATCAGTTAAAACATGTAAAAGAAGGTTTCTAGAACTCGCATTTGCAGCTCTTGAGTATGGATTCTTTCAAACTCGTTTGCAAATTGAATTCAATCGCCTAGAAACCCACTAAAAACATACCCGAACACATACAAACACACATAAGCATAAACCCGAGGACATAACCAGTTAAGAACACCATAAAAACATGAATTCTTACCATGAATTCACACTTTTCTTCTTGTTTCTCTTCAAAACCGATAGTTCTCTACTTCCTGCTACTCTCTCTAAAATCTGATAATTTTGTGTGTAGAAAGGGTGATGGGCGGCCATGCCACCTTTATCACCAACTTTTCAAAGATTTGTCCTTTTTGACACTTTTTACCCCTAGACTTGGGTAAAATATATTTTCCTTCTTTTTACTTTACTTTATTATTTCTTTTCTTGTTTTTACAATAACCGAGCGTTACAAGTCCACCCCTCTTAAATAGGTTTCGTCCCCGAAACCTGTTATTCCTCGAACAAACGTGGGTAATGATGCCTCATTTCTTTTTCAGTCTCCAAAGTAGACTCGGATCCTTTCCAATGCTTCCATTGTACATGCACAAGAGGAACCACTTTATTCCTCAGTCTCTTCTCCTGTCGATCGATAATTGCCACTGGTTGCTCCACATAATTGAGCTGTTCATCCACTTTGATATCCTCCAGTGGAACAACCATACCTTCATCCGCTAGACACTTCCTCTGATGAGATGCATGGAATGTTGGGTGAATTCCACTTAACTCATATGGTAATTCTAGTCTATAGGCCACCTCTCCTACTCGAGCAATGATTCGGAAAGGCCCTATATACCTTGGGCTCAACTTGCCCCGCTTCCTGAATCGCATAATACCCTTCCAAGGTGAGACCTTCAACATAACTCGGTCACCCACCCTGAACTCAATTGGTCTGCGTCGTTTATCAGCATACGACTTTTGTCTATCTTTGGCTACCTTCATGAAGGCTTTGATCTTTTCAAGCTTCTCGGTCGTAGCCTCGATCACCTCGACGCTCTAACTCCTTCTGACCAATATCACCCCAACACACGGGTGTTCAGCATCTCCTACCGTATAGCATCTCATAAGGGGGCATACCAATGCTGGCATGATAGCTATTGTTATATGAGAACTCAGCTAACGGTAGGTGGTCATCCCAACCTCCTCCAAAATCGATAACACATGCCCGAAGCATGTCTTCCAATGTCTGAATGGTCCTCTCTGACTGACCATCAATCTAGGGATGATAAGCCGTGCTGATGTGTAACCTCGTCCCCATAGCGTCATGGAATTTCTTCCGGAATTTGGATGTAAACCGGGTGTCATGATCAGACACAATGGACACTGGTACACCATGACGAGTTACAATATCCTTGATGAACAGATCCGCTAACCTCTCAGATGAATATGTCTCGCGGATCGGTAGGAAGTGAGCACTCTTCATTAGATGGTCAACAATCACCCATATGGCATCATACCCTTTCGGGGTACGCGGCAGCTTCGTAACAAAATCCATGGTGATGTGCTCCCACTTCCATTCCGGTATATCCAAAGGTTGGATCTTCCCATACGGCTTCTGATGCTCGGCCTTCACCTGTAGACAAGTAAGGCATTTACTTACATACTCTACCACGTCACGTTTCATAACCGACCACCAATAATCCTTATTCATGTCTTGATACATCTTTGTGGCACCTGGATGAATGGAGTATCGAGTCATGTGAGCTTTATCCATGATCTTCATACGTAGAATTCCATGACGAGGAATCCACATTCGCCTGAATCGGGTCCTAACACCAAGTGTGTTTTCACCCAATTCCCCAACCAGACCTCTCATTCTTTCCGAGTTAAGACGGTCTTCTTTCAATGCCTCATCTTGAAACTCTTTAACTTGCTTCATCACATTAGAGGTCATGATTAATTGGTATGCTTTCACCCGAATCGGTTCGGGTCTCTCTTTCCGACTAAGGGCATTCGCCACCACACTGGCTTTGCCCGGATGGTAATGGATCTCGCAGTTATAATCCTTTATGAGCTCCAACCATCGTCTCTATCTGATGTTAGGTCCTTCTGCTCAAAGAAGTACTTCAAGCTCTTATGGTCGGTGAATATGGTGCACTTCGTCCTGTCTCAAAATCTTTAACGCGAAGACCACAACTGCTAGCTCCAAATCATGAGTAGGATAATTGACCTCATGAACCTTCAACTGTCAGGATGCATAGGCTATAACCTTCCCTCTCTACATTAAGACACACCCCAACCCCGAGTAGGAAGCATCAGAATAATCCACCAAATCTACACTTCCATCGGGTAATGACAGAACAGGAGCTTGAGTCAATCTCGCCTTTAATTCTTCAAACACCTTCTTTTAAGCTTGACCCCATACAAACTTCACATCTTTCCGGGTCAACTTAGTTAGTGTAGAAGCGAGCTTAGAGAAGTCTTGGATAAATCTCCTATAGTAGCCCGCCAAACCCAAGAAGCTACGGATCTTGGATGGCGTCTTCGGAGACTTCCATTGCATCACCACATCCACCTTCACCGGATACACTATGATCCTGTCAGGGCTTACCACATGACCCTAATTAGACCTCACGCAACCAAAATGCGCACTTGAAGAACTTGGCATACAAGTTATCCTTTCTCAGCATCTCCAACACCTCCCGAATATGACTGACATGCTCAATCTCGCTCTTCGAATAAATCAGGATATCATCAATAAACACAATCACTGATTTATCCAACATCGGCCGAGACACTCGATTCATCAAATCCATAAAAGTAGCTGGCGCGTTGGTCAAACCAAAAGACATGACAAGAAACTCGTAATGACCATAACCGTGCGAAAAGTTGTTTTAGGAATATCCTGCTCCTTCACCTTCAACTGATGATAACCAGATCGAAGGTCTAACCTTGAAAACCAACTGGCACCTTGAAGCTGATCAAACAAATCATCGATCCTCGGTAAGGGGTATCGGTTCTTCATCATCACCTTGTTCAGCTCACAGTAGTCAATACACATCCTCATACTACCGTCTTTCTTCTTTACGAATAAGACCGGAGCACCCCAAGGAGATATACTAGGTCGAATGAACCCCTTATCAAGCAGCTCTTGTAACTGCTCCATCAACTCCTTCATCTCAATCGGAGCCAACCGATACGGTGCCTTGGCAACAGGTTGGGCACCCGGTATCAAATCAATCTAAAACTCAATCTCTCGGTCAGGTGGCACTCCTGGTAAATCTTCTGGGAACACGTCTGGAAACACACACAACTGGTACATCGGATAGTTGTGGTGTTGGCGTATCCACGTCCTTTACATAGGCCAAGTAGGCACTACATCCATGCCTAATACACTTTCCCGCCATCGCCATAGAGATTACTTTCGGGATCGTCGTAACCTGATCCCCATAAACCGTTACCAAACTCCCATCAGGCGCTGTCAAACAAATCATCTTCTTGCAGCACACAATATTCGCCTTGAAGTCGGCTAACCAATCCATACCAAGAACTAAATCGAAACCACCTAAGGTTATCACAAACGATCTAACAGGAAACTTATGACCTTCTAGTTCCACATCACAGTCTTCTATCATCTCAGAAATCCTTGTAGACTTACCTATGGCAGTTTCTACATCAAAGGGTACATCAACTCGTCTACTACTAACAGGAAGTTTAGCATAGAGAGCAGTAGAAATAAAACTTTTACTAGCACTGGAATCGAATAACACAAAAGCTAAAGTTTGGTTCACTAGAAACGTACCGGACACAACATCAAGGTCCGTCCTAGCCTCCTCTTGTGTCATAGTGAATGCCATGGCACTTGCCCTTGGTCCTTCTCCTCCAGGTTTCTTCACCCCTGAACCCTCAGCCCTCAGCTTCTTACAATCCCTACTCATATGACCACTTTCCCCACAGTTGAAACACCTCATACCCCCACAATCTCTAGCCATATGACCAGGCTTCCCGCACTTGAAGCAGACATTCAACCCCCTCCTACACTCGCCACTGTGCTCCTTCCCACACTTGCCACACTTCTTCGATCTCGTACCCGATGTGACCCCACGACGGTCATCCACCCGTGCCTTCTTGTTACTCGTCGAGGCATCACCCTGACCGAACCTCTTCCGATTCCAGTTTCGATCACCACCACCCTTCTTGTTCACCTCAACCACCACCTCTCACTCGTCATACAATCTTCCCGCCAAATCAACTGCTGATCTAAATATGCTCGGTCGAGTAGCGATGATGTGCCTACGGATATCCACCAGCAAACCCTGAACATACCACTTGATTTTTCGTGACAAGGGTGTCACTTGGTCTGGCATCAGATGTGCCATCTCATTGAATTTGGTGGTGTACTGCTGATTTGTCATCGTTCCCGCCTCCAGTTGCAGGAATTCCCTTTCCACCTTATCCATCTCTTGGTGAGGACAAAACTCCTCAATCACCAACTTCTTCAGTTCGGATCATCTCATCCTCCCGATAGCCCTGCTACCCTCAGCTTGAACAATGTTGTCCCACCAGCATAAAGCTGAGTCCACGAAAGAATGGGCAGCAAACTTTACTTTTTGATCCTCCCGGCACTCGCTGATATTTAAAACAGCATGCATTTCTCTCACCCACCGGTGAGCCGCAGTAGCAGTGCCGTTACCATCGAAAGTAGGGGGCTTGCATCGTTGAAACACCCCATAGTTACCGCCCCGTGCCGCCTCTGGCACAAGCTCTTCTTCTTCCTCTTCTTCATCATCAGAGAGAACCGTTTTAGGCTCTGGTTGCTCCCGTCCTCCCAAGGACCTATTCCTCTCCTTTCTTTCACCTTCTCCAATAGCCTTTATCACTTCAGTCACCACCGACGGTAGGATCGTCTGCATGACCTGATGTACTTCCTCCACAACCGCATCCTTCACTGAGGCTCTCAAATTAGCACTCTCATCACCACCCTCCGGATGAGGGGTCTCAGGTTCTTCTTGAACCACCCCTTCAGCTCTAGGCCTTCCTCTCATGACCCATGGTTCAGTACCACGTCCACACCACCACACGAAGCTTTTGATGATCTACCACTGGCTATCCTCTAACTCACACTAAAAGATTCAAACACCAACACGGTCATTCAAGTGAACAGCTCAGTTTATGTCGAGTATAGTAAGTCCCTAATTAAAGTGGCCAATTATGATTAGCCACTTACTTTACTCTTCAGACCCAAGCATTACCTATCCTGACTACATCAGTATCTAAATCTACAAACAACACATAAACCACATAACATGCGCACGTAATACCGGTTAACATTACGAAAACACCTGATGGCACGCAGCTACTCAGACTAGAATCCCTTCCCTTTCTGTCCCATTCTCAGTTTAAGTTAAGAATTATTTTGAAAATTTACCCATTTCCCTTAAACTTTGGCTCTGATACCAATTTGTAAGGCCCCATTCCCGGAACGCTCACAGTTGGTCGATCGTCGCACATAAAACTTACAAATACATTTAACTTTCATAAAACCTCGCAGCGGAATTATCAAAATAGACATCTCATTTCATTATAAAAGCTTTTGCAAAATAATACATCGTTAACAAGTTACAAAACATATATGGCATTACATCACAAAAGCATTATAAATATGGATGCCATCCTAAAGAGCTGAGTAGCCGCCTCGTGCCATCCTCAACAACCATTACCTGCCAACTGGAAACACATAAAAGTCAGCGTTGCTGAGTGAGTTCTAGTTTTAAAATAAAGCATACCTTATCTTTCGTTCAAAACCGTTCTTTCAAAACGTAACAGGTTTAAAAATGTGATCACACATCATACATACACATAGATAATATTTATTATCTTCATCATCGTTCATTTCATACTTTTATTATCTTCTCGTTTTCATCTAGGTCCTGTCGTGTGCTTAACCCCCCTTTAGAGCACCAAGCAATTCATCTAGGGTTAAGAAACAAGGACCCCATATGTCTGGTCAATCACAAAGACTGAACCCCTGTGTGCATCCTAATAGGGTATATAACTCGCACACAGTTGAGCTGACAACCCCTCATTGGGTGTGAACCTCCATACATTTGCTTAATCACACGGATTAAGCCCTAGTGTGCATCCTCACGGGGTAGCTAACCCGCACACGGTTGAGCTAACACTCCGCATTGAGTGTGAACCTCCATGCATTTGCTTGCAAGACTTTCTTACATTCGTTCATTCATTAATGCATGCATTCTTCATTATGTTCCTCTTTTCATTATGTTCCATTTTACGTTACATAATAATTTCATTTCATTCATTAACATTCAACGTCAAGCCAAGGGAAAAATAATCATACATAATAATAAGCAACATCAACATAATAGTCAACATCATACAGGGCATGATACATACATAACACACATCATGCATAGCCATACAGTCATCATACATCATGCCCATCACATCATCTATGACCTCAAAAGTCAACTTAGACAGCCCCGGAAACCTCCCAAGTCAAGGCCTACATTTCATCTTTTTCCCCAGAAAGTCAGAAAACATTCTAAGTGTTCATCCGCATTTACCTTTTTATTCACCCGCATTTGCTATAGTGCATCCGCATTTGCTATAGTTCATCCACATTTGTCATAGTTCATCTGCATTTGTCATCCGCATTTCCCATACTTAGACTTGCTCATCCGCATTTCCATCCACATTTCATATACTTATTCAATGCTCATCCGCATTGACTTTCATCCGTATTTCCCATACATAGTCAATGCTCATCCGCATTGACTTTCATCCGCATTTCCCATACTTAGTCAATGATCATACGCATTGACTTACTTAGCAGTTAATACTCATCCGCATTAACTATTCATCCGCATTTCTTCCCATTACTTATCCGTATTTGCTTCTTCATACTTAGGCAGATTCTAATCTTAAACATATGAGCCCTAAACATCAGATTTCTATTCCTAATCACTAACTAACATGCTCAAAGCTTAGTTCTTACCTTCTAAGCCTTAGAAACACTATCCTACATCATCAAGCATGAACATAGTCACACATCACATCATAACACCAACATACACATAATCAAACATACGGGTCCGAAACCCAGTTTAATGAAAACATACATTCATGCATTTCCAGCCCCAAAATCAGTTAAAACATATAAAAGAGGGGTTCTAAAACTCACCTTTGCAGCTCTTGAGTATGGCTTCTTCCAAACTCGTTTGCAAATTGAATTCAATCGCCTAGAAACCCACTATAAACATACCCGAACGCATACAAACACACATAAGCATAAACCCGAGGACATAACCGGTTAAGAACACCATACAAACATGAATTCTTACCTTGAATTCGCACGTTTCTTCTTGTTTCTCTTCAAAACCTAGAGTTCTCTGCTTCCTGCTACTCTATCTCTAAAATCCGAGAATTTTGTGTGTAGATAGGGTGATGGGCGGCCATGCCACCTTTATCACCAACTTTTCAAAGATTTGTCTTTTTTGACACTTTTTCCCCTAGACTTGGGTAAAATATCTTTTCCTTCTTTTTATTTTACTTTATTCTTTCTTTCCTTGTTTTTACAATAACTAGGCGTTACATAAAATCGGGTTCGGGTTGATCGGGTTCTTCCTTAATTGGGATTGGGTTGATTCGGGTCGGGTTCAGGTAAAAAACACATCCTTAGATCCAAGATCATATTATGCTGTAACAATTTAGAATGTACAACTTTACTATACACATATTATCAGGCGAAAACCTCACCATGAGAAAACCATCGCGTGAGAACAATGTCATACAAAAACATCCTTATACGCGAGAACACTATTCAAGCAAAAAACATCATTATGTGAGAACATTACTCATCAAGTGAAAATATTACTATGCGATAACATCAATACACGAAAACATAACCAATCAAGAGCCTATGAACTCATGTGAATTGCATTACGTCAAGCCTTTAGCCTTAAGTTACAAAATTTTGGCCTATTTTTACATGTAAACACATTCTATATCGTCAAAACTATCATACTTGATGCAAACAATCAATAAGATATGCATATCAGCTCCAACACAAATGAAATCATATAAACTAAGGGGTTTAAGAACTCACCTCATGATGATTGAAAGATACTATATCACCAACCAAGAGCTTTAACACATAAATCTACAAGTTGAAACATAAAATAATCATCCCTTTGATTCATTTATGCATCAACAAGGCTTACACATGAGATTACATACCTTTATCTTCCTTTTTTCTACTGTCTCTCTCTTGCTTCCAACCCTTCTTTCTATCTCTCTCTAAATTTTTTACACTAGGAAAGGGGCGAGAGGGCACCCCCCTTCTTTTTATAGTAAGTTTTAAGGTTTGTGCGCTTTTTCAGTTTTGGCAATTTTAACCCTTGAACTTCCATTTCTTACGAGAACTTTTTTTCTTGGATTTATGATTTTTCAAGGCAAAATTGTTTATATTTTAAGGATGATATTAATTTTTAAACTTTATTTTTTTTTGTTTTTTTCAAAAAAAGTTGGCTTTTAAACAAATTGTTTCAAAATTAACCGTTTTTAAATAAGTATCATTTTTAATAATTTCTTTATTATAACTTTGAATTTTAATTATTTTTGTTTCAATTCATAAAATTTTATTTTTTAAAAAACATAGATTTTAAAATATATTGTGTTTATTAAAAAGTTTGATATTTTTTCTTTATAAAATTTCTTATTTTATAAAAAAAGTATTTCTTTAGAAATTATATTTGTAGAAAGATCTCTTTTTAATTTAATAAAAAAATAATTTTATTATGAAAAAAATTAAATATATTCTTAGTAATTAATGTGATATTTATTAAGAGAGAAAAACAAAAAAGTAAAATTTAAAAGGCTTGGAATTGTGTCATGTGGTATCTAAAAATATTTTTTATTAATATAGATAGATACTATTTAAATTATGTCTTATCTAATTAAATACTTAAGGATATATTTAGTATATATTTTCCTAGTTATAACAGCAAAAAGAACAAAGCTAATAATACTCAATATCGGTTTAAGACATGACGATAAAAGCTTTGATGACACCCAACACATCCCATGGGGCAACATGTTATATCTAACAAATAGTGAAGTTGTAGGTTTCACAATATTACTATATATTTTTTTTCTCAAGGTAATTCAAACGTTACTTTTTTTCTTATAATTTGACACTAACATCTTTTTTTTTTCAAATTGACTATCTACTTATTTGCTTTTTTACATTTAAACCTTCAAGTTATGTTAAATTTGTATTTAATCTTCTTAACTTTAATAGAGTTTTCTTCTCTTTTAACCACTTTACAATATAACCCCTTAACATTAATAAAGTTATCATTTACGTATTTGTTATTTTTATTTTTTGCTTCACAGATTTATTTTTTACAATTATTTTTCCTATTACACTTTATATAGACGTTTATGCATGCATATTTCTGGCTAATTAATAATAACATATAAGCCTTCAATCAGTATTAAGTTTTTTTTTAAGTTTTTTTAAGTTTTTTAAGCTTTGGATCAGTATTAAGATCACATCCGCTATATATTTTCAATTAAAATTTATGATGTACAAGCTTTTGGGATTGATGTTGATCCAAAATTTAATTACTAATATTGTAAAGATTAGAACCGTGGATGTACTTGTAATATCATTCAATATTTTAATTTGAAATTTTAATAACACACTTATTAATCCATTCCAGAAGAACTAAAAGGATGAGATATATACTAATTTAATAGCTTACGGAACAAATTGCTTAAAAGGACGAAGCAAATAAAAACAAAAAATCACAACATAATTGTTTAATAATAATTTTTTTAGTGAGGAATAGCGACATAATTGTTCTAATCCAAAAGTTGTATTTTACAAGTGTTTAATATGTGAGCAAATCATCAAACTTGTTAATTTCGTTTATATAAAGTATTCGCATTTAACTTCAATAATAAATATCTATTAGGTGCTAACTAGTCACAAATAAGCAGGGCTAAAAAGGTCATGACTAATGGCTCGTTTGTATACAAGCCGAACCCGAATCAAGGTGAGCTCGACTTGTGTCTCATTCATTAGTAAACTCATTTAAATTCAAGACTAAATTATAAATTGCTAATTGTATCAAATATTTACCTACATAGCTATTTTTATCATTTCATTTGTTTTTGCTGGGTTTCTTCGAGTCTTTCTTTTACGCCACGTATCTTTTAGAGGCTGCTTTAGGCCTCGCGTCTCTTCATGTTGCAGAGAGATGAAAGAGGAGAGGTCGGGGTTCCTTACATTTCTCAACATTAGAGACGAGACGACATGCAGCATCACTTTATTACTTTTCAAGATTTCAATATGTTCTTTGTTGCCTGAAAATTGTAGATGTTGACAACCTTGATTAATGAATAATATGTTCTCTTTTTACTGAAGTTAACTTTATCTGAAATTGGTTACTAATATACCAAACTTTGGAACAACAAATAGGATGTCGTTATCTCTTTCTTGAATTCTCTTCTCCACCCCCATCATCGAAAGATTTCATTATCATTTCGAGTCACACCTTAATCAATAATAAAGTGAAGGCTTGATGACAAAGGTAGGCAATTAGGCAATGGACTCGAGATAGGCAAGCATATACACGACTCCGTTCTTTAGAAATATTGGAACGAGAGACTGATATGCGAAACAGATTGAAAATTAAGCCGTTGATTTACAATCTTATTTGTTAGGTTTGTTTTGGTACTTGCAGAATGAGCTTTGACTTTTGTTCAAATATTAGCTTCAACAGCAATTTGTGGAAAGCATACTTTCCATGAGGTACAACCTACTCTTCTTGTGTACACATTTATTTATTAGTTTGCTAATGTCACTTTAGTTGTTACTTATTTGTTTTTACTCCTATGCGTGTTGTGTTTAAAGGCTGATGTCTAGAAGAATGTTTTCCACTTTCAGATGTTTCTAGAGTTAAAATATACATTTAATTTTGATCTTGTATCTTCAAGTTTATTTCTAGGCAAAAACTAAGAGATTTTGAGGACTAAACATACCCAAAAAACTAAAGGCCAAGTAGAACAACAATGCAAGCAACTGCTGATCACAAGGGACAAGTAGTTTTGCTATTTTGTATAGGCACATCAACAACACTATTGTGGTTTGAAGCATCTTTTGTATGTAAACGTTAGTCGGAAAGAGATCACTACATATATATTAATGTGTTATATATAGTTTTCTTCCTCGCGAAACACACGCTGAGGGTATAGATCTAGTTATTTAAAAATACCATATGTATATGATTATTTTGACTTTTGCTAATGAAAAAAATCAAATTATAAAAATACGGAGGATAATCATAGTTTATGAATTAACAAACTCATATTATTATTCAATTAAATTAACCAGATGCAAAATATACAATTTTTATTTTTATATATAAATAAGTGCAAAAAATCAATAAAATTGTTTTTTTAAAAGATAAAATGTCGGCTCGCAAGTCAACTCGGCTTGTTAGAGCTGATCATGGCTCGACTTTTTCGCAACCCTATAAATAAGATAATAATTGTTATTGCCTAAACTACAAATGTAAAATTATCTTTTTGATATAATATATTCATAATTTATTAATTTTTAGATGCTAAATTAATAGTGGTGGCCATTGATAAGGGTAAGATAGGATGTCAACATGGGTGAAGGATTGAATGGGCCAGTAGGCCTATTGACAAAAAAATTCATTACGCATCGAAAAATTAAGACTACTAACAAAAAAAAGATGAGGCACCTTCAATTCTTTACCTCTAACCCACACACGCCGGCAACACCTAAGGTTGATTTATTTATTATTCAAGTTTTAAATTTCTCAAGTTTGGTTTGAAATTATAACTTATTGAATGTAATGAGATTTTGGGATCTAGAGTTTCTTTATTATTATAGATTTTATGATTTATAAATGATTAAAGTTTGATTTCAAGGGTTTTGGACAATTGAATGTATGATTGATTATTGATTTTATATTAAATTTAGATTGATATGTCATGAGAAAGGGGAAAACTATTGATTGTTTTTAAAGAAAGATTGTTGGTGAAGAAATTGATGATGCAAATCATGAAAAACGTCAAAAAACCTCAACTAGTGAGTCAGAAAAACATGAATATCAACAAGAGTATCATGCTTTTGAAGATCCTTTATCAAATGCTAATGAAGTGGATCTTAATAATCCAGAAAGAGATCTAGCTAAACAAAGACATGTGTGGGATTATTCGGTTAGTTCTAGAGAAGAAGTAAGACGAGCTTACTTGAATTTGAGACTTTTTCAAGTTCATCTTAAAGAGTATCCTAAAGATTAAAAGAATCATACATTCCAATATTCTTGCTTCAATATTTTCCCTAGTTGGTTAGAGTATTCTCGAACAACAAATGCTTCATATTGCCTTCTTTGTTATTTGTTTAATGATAAATCAAATGTATGTGTAAGGCTTATTTGATGCACTCAAAACAACCCAAGTGCTTTCTGCAGGCATCCACTTGGTACTTAGTAGAAGTTTTTTCGGAAGTTCTTATGTACCTTTAAATAAAACTGACCAACTTTCTACTGCAACTCTGAAGACTCACCAACTTATATAAGTTGGTAAAGATTCATGCTTTTTGTAACTGTACATTATGGTCTTGAGTCTATAACTTTCTACTTTATGTACTTTTATCCTTATGTAATATATTAGGATGTGAGTTATGACATGTCATAGTCACTAGTCAAAAGACAAAATTTTCTTTTGACTTTATATTGATCTTGTTATTGTCTAGATTAGTACTTCTAGTTGGCCTTCAAATTATTGTTGGCTGTAGGATGTAGTATTAAGTATCACAAGTCCTTGTATCTTATGTATGATTTGTAACACTTGTAAAAAGAACTTAAGAGCAATATACTGCAATCTTGAAAACCATTACCTTGTTGTTTTGTTCTTAAGTTTCTGTCTCTTGTATTGCTTGTGTTCTAGTATCGTAACATTAGTCCCGGTTCCCTATTTGATCTGTTAAGTATTATAACACCCTCCTCATTGAGAGACTGATTGTATTGACCATCCCTTAAACAGTCTTGCAATTGGTATCAGAGCATTCTAGGCTCTTGATTGAAAGATCTCACCATCTTAGATCCCTTAGTCTCACAAAATACTTAACATCTTTAATGGCAGCTCTCACAAAGACTGATATGGAAACCAAAACCATGAAAATGTCCCCACTGATCACTCCTGAAGACTTTGACACTTGGTGTCAAAGAATGGAAGGCTTTATCAAGTCACAAGACTCCAGGATGTGGGAGTTTGTTGTCTCTGGACCTCATATACCAAACATCTCTTCAATTGTTGCTGGGGGATGGTATAATTCCAAAGGAGGTGGCTGACTATTCTGAAGAAGATAGGAAGAGAATTGACATAGATCAGAAAGCCATGACTGCCCTCCAAACTGCTCTCCCAAACTCTATATGTAGGGGCTTTAAGAAGTGCAAGACTACTAAACAACTATGGGATACACAGAAGCTCATGTATGAGGGGTCCACTGAAGCAAAAAAGAACAAGAAAGATCTCTTGAAGCAATAGTTTGAGAACTTCACCTACAAAATAGGTGAAACCATGACTCAATAATACTTCAGGTATGTTGAGATTATGGATGCTCTAGTGGATGTTGGAGTAACTCTTGAAAATAGAGATATTTTAAGGAAGTTCATGTCCTCTCTTCCTAGACAATGAACACATTATTGTGTTGTTATCAAGAGAATTGAAAACCTTAAGACTCTCACTCTTATAGAGTTGTATAGTATTCTTAGTGGATAACAGATAGAGATGAATATGCAAAGTCCATCTAGTAACTCCAATAATCAACAGAGTTCAGCCCTTCATGTGGTTGAAATGGATTACAGATCATCACAACATCATCTTATCTACTACCATGACAACTCATAAAAGGGTCCTTTCATCACCTTCCTGAAGACACCAAGGGAGAGTTAGACTCAAATAAGTCTATTCCAAGAGATAAGCTCTTCACAAGCCTTTATATCTACTGATGAAAACACTAGCAACTTTCTTTTCACCCTTGAAGATCCTATATCCATCTAGAATGTGGAGTACATGGAGATATTTTAGTAAATGGCTATTCTTACTCATAGAGCCAAGAAGTTTTACAAGAGGACAAGGAGAAAGTTTCCTAGCAATGCATGCAGTGGAAAGTTTGGGTTGGACAAGAGCAAGGTAAAGTATTACAACTATAACCAAATGGGACACTTTGCTTGGGAGTGCAATGTACCGAGGAAAAATGGTGGCCAAGCACAAACCAAACCAAACTTCACTGATAAAGCCAACTAGAATGAGAAGCCAACGTAGCAAGCTGCAGTTTTTGTTGAAAATGAGGCTTTGACTAGAGCTTTCAGGTGGAAGATGCATCTCCAAATCAAGCACTAATGGTTGACCATGATGAAGCCAAGGTATTGGAACATCTCTGCACACCTGAATGTATTGCTAAAGTGAACATATATAAATCCTATAACTTAGAGATGAGATCTGATCTTGAGTCTTTAAATATCATAAAAGTTGATTTAAAAGAGCTGAAAATGATTAAAAACTTAAAAGATTTAAAGAAAACCATTTCAACTCTTAAACATGAACACACCAACTACAGGACTCAAATCAAAGATCTAATCACTAAGTTAGCTGAATGTCAGGCTGAGCTTGTGATCAGCAAAGCCATGGCAGAAAAATGTGTTCTTGAAGAAAAGACCTTCAAGAACATAATATCCTCGTCCTTGCGTGCAAAAGTTTGTTATCAGAAAAAGCAGAGACTAGGATCTACTGAGATAGCTCCTCCACACACAATATTGTCTATAAGATCTCCTAGATGTGAAACTTGTGAGGATGAGCTTCATTTCATAGACCCCATGAGTAAAGAGGAGATCTTATGGGGTCTATGAAATGAAGCTCATCCTCACAAGTTTTTATCTTGAGAAGGATGACTCTGAGGAGAGAAAAGGAGTTGGGATGACTAAGTTTAAAAGAAAGAACTTTATCAAAAAGGCCAAAAGAAAATCCAAGAAGGCTCAAGAGATCAATGCCACTTTTAACACTATGCAAAAACAAGTTTTTATCTATGTAGGTTTTGAGATGGTTAAGGCTAAAAACTCAAACTTGAAGTTTAGTACCTGGAGTTCTAGTTCTTGTTCAAATCACCCCAACATCATGAAGAAGGCTAATCATTTATGTACCACTACTACACAACCTGAACCATCCAGATTCAAATGCAGTTCTCACCCTAAAAGAATTGTCACATCATCTGCAAAAATAAAGACAGAGAAGGAAAGTGATCAAGTTCAGTTGTGTTCTCATAGGAAGACTCTTTGAAAGAAGAAAATAGACTGTATATGTGTTATGAGTGGCAGTACTTCTCATATTACAAAGGATTGCCTCTATAATCCAAAAAGTATTGTCCATATGACCAAGAAAGAAACTTCTGAGAACATGAAGAAGAAGCATGCTTTAAAAGGAAAATCTTCTCCTTTCGAAAGCTCCAAAATAAAGAAAACGATAAGTGAAAACTTTCCTTCGGATGAAAAGTTATTCGCAGAAGAAAGGAATACTTCGGAAGTACTGAAGCTTGCTATAGTGTTAGCAAGATCTTCCAAAGGTCAAGTCTCCAAAACTTTCAAAGTTGTCAAAACATCCGAAGTATTGAAGGTCAAGTCTAAGCTTCCAAAGGTGGTGTGGAAGAGAAAGAAAGACCATATGACTGAAAGTTCTTCATCAACATCAGTAAATGATCCTCTAAATATGACAATAGGATCAATTACTTTTGCATTGTCTTCAACTTCTTTTGATAATCCCAAGACAAATAAGGCTTGGGTTTCCAAATGTAACTAACCATCTCTTTTGTGTAGGAACAAATCAAGACAAACATGCATGTATGGATCATTGATAGTGGTTGTTCTAGGCATATGACAGGCAATGGCTCTCTACTCCAAAAATTTGAGAAAATTAATGGAGGGTCAGTTGCTTTTGGAGGAGATGCTAGTGGTTACATTACTGGAAGGGGCAGGGTCACAAATGGTAAGCTCAACATTAAAAATATAAACTTTTCAAGGAGCTTGCATACAATCTATTGAGTGTATCTAAATTTTATGATCAGAGACATAACATGCTTTTCACTGAGCATGAGTGCATTGTTCTCAAGCCCAGGGTGTTCATTCCTCAAAAGCATATCCTACTCAGAGCCCCCAAAATTTCATGATTTGGTACAAGATGAACAAGATTGTTACATCTGTTAGCAAAATAGGTGTGTTGACCTATGACTTTGACTTTGACTTTTGACTTTGATTTTGTCATATTTGGGCTTGACCTTAATTGATTGTCCATTTTGATGTTAATCAAAATTTTAAATTAATGGGCCTAGGGTATGTTATTAGGACTAGGGTTTTAGCCATCAAGATGGCCATTGGGCTTGCCATTAAACAAGGTCACGTGCATTAGACTAATCAAGGACGCTAAAGTTTACGTTAAAACCAACTAATCATACATTCATGGACTTTTCCTAAAGTCTAGTAAATAAACTTGAATTAGGTCTAAAATATAAATTATCCAATTTTTAGGGCATATAATAGCTAGTTGGAACGATTTTAACCCGCGAAAATTAAAAACGTAAAAATTAAACAACTCGAGAAATGAGATGACACGAGAATGGACGTGAGGGGCCAAGGGCCCGAAGGCCCTTTCTCCTCCCCTCAGTCAGCCGAGAATCAACAAGAGGGCCTTTCCCCCTTGTTCCTTTCATTCTTGCAACCCTAATTTACCAAAAAGCTCTCTCCTTGGAAACCCTAGCCACCACAACCAATTCTCCTTGTTCTTCATCCTATACTAAGATTCATCACTTGTTCTTCCTTCTTTTTATTGTTGAGATGATAACTCTTGGAAGATCTTGCCATTCAAGTGTTGGATACACCAAACGGTAAAAACCTAGTGCCTTTGTTATTAATTGTTTATTGATTTTTTGATTTGGGATTCTAACCTCATGAAATATGGTCTTAATGGACGTCTTTGGGGTCTTGAATTAAACATTCTTATGGTTTTTGGGTCAATAAAGGTCGAAAACTGAGTTTTTGAATCCATTAAATATTGCTCAGAATTTGGACAGTTCGCTATAAAAATGGGTCATCTTGTGCATAAAACTCTAAATGGGTAGAATTTTTAGTCTAAAAACAAGTTCAATGAGTCTTCTAACTAACCCAAGTGGTCTCGTGTCGTTTCGACATCATTTGATCCTCCAAACACGACACACAAAACTAAAGGTCAAAATTGACGAATCTGGGTAGCATATGATATTGCTTGCTTATAGTTGTATACACGCATGTCCTACAAACTATTACACAACATTAATTTGTATTTCATTATTTAAACCATGTGTTGATGATTGACTTTGATATTAATTGATATGCTGTGATATCAATTGATTTGATCAATTGAGACAATCTGTAATGATTTATGTGAACAATTCAAGACAAACACAAACAATTGTAATCAATTCAAGCAATATCAACAAATTCACAGTTCATTGATATAGCTAAGACAATTACAAGAGTAAGAAAACAGTTAGCAATTCTCAACAAACTCTCAACAACTTACTTGAATTCTCTGTAAATTGTATCTGAAAATTGCATGCAATCGCTCTCTCTAACTAACTCTCTAGTCTAAGCTATTTATACTAGCAACTAAGGAACTAACAATTTACAAAACTAGTCCCTATACTAGTACAAACAATAACATATATACAAAAAGACT
>BJCM01222042.1:0-23103 GCA_018326385.1 Flaveria bidentis | reverse complement strand
ATGAAGATTAAAAATTATATTTTAATATATTATATAATTGAAATCTTATAATTTAGTATACCTTAATAAATTATTAGCATAAGAAGATTTCCATTTTAGATATATAATTATTTAGTTTATTTACTTAAAACACATATCTTTTAATATTTTATAGGAACTTACCAATAACTAAGATCACTATTTACCAGTTATTAAATCACTCAAACAAAATCAAAAAGTGATTCGAAATTAATATTAGAAATTTTTAGGTCATTTGATTGTATAGAAAAATAAGAAAAATTATTAATCCATAATAAAAGAGGGAAACATAGAAAAATAAATGAGAAGTTGGTTTATAATTAATTACTATATGCGTTTGTTTATAATTAATTACTATATAGAAAATTATTAATCTATAAGAAAAGTAGAGTGTGATTTTAGTAAGTCTTTAAAATCATTAATTACTATATGAATATGAGTTTATGCGGGAAAACCAACATTAGAATGTATAGAATCGTGTAATATGCCCAAAATAACCTTGGTTTATAGAATATATATATATATATATATATATATATATATATATATATATATATTTTAGTTACTAACGGTATTCATTTAACTATTCAAATCCGCGTTCGAATTTCTAAATATTGTAATGGTTTTAGTATTTCCTAAACATTTATTATTTTAGAATCTACACGTGATGGCCTATCTATAATAAATCAAGGGATGTTGAATCCATCTTAAAAAACCGTATCTTGACAAAATCCATTTAATGTAAAACTCGGATCATGACACTTTCTTTCACATGCTGTAGGGTTGAAAACAATGAATATTTTGTTTTTAAATTCTGAAAAATGTAACCTAAATAAAAAATGATATCTGGTTGCTTGCACTCCATACGCGCAAATTGAAAATGCTGGTAATCTTTATGTTTTGTTTTTCAGTTTAGTTAAAACTTGTTATCTTAATGTGTATCCATGATTTCTAACCATACACATTGTACAAAATCTGATAAAAAGGCTTGGGTCGCCCTTGTCAAAAGTATATATATTTAATTTTAATTATACAAAATCTGATAGAAATCGACAAATATAATGTTACTTAAAAGAAAACAAAAATTACTTTTGGTTGATTATTTCTCTAAAATAAATTTAAACCAAAGGTAAGTTGGAGGGGGGTTTTAAAATTTAATAACGTTTTCTTTATCAGATTTAATCTGAATAAAGCAAGATACGTAATTTGATGAATCTGAATAAAACACGATACATAACTTGATGATACATGAAGTAGTTACAATAGTTAAATATGCTTAATTAAAAAATTATGGCATATTGGATTAATAAGCCACACCGGTACTAAATGGCCGATAATCCATATTATTAATTTGATCGATTACAATCCAAACTTTTACTTCTATTATCAATGGCAATCACAGTAATTTAATTATCATATATTTACATTTAGTTTGCATATATCTTCCTATCGATATATGTTATTGTTTTCGTTCATAATCAGTAACGTGAGTGAAATCAAGTACAAATCAAGCATTAATACCTAATTATTGTTTTATTGGGACTGTTATTAGTAACAAGAGTGAAAGTTAAGATTACCAACGGTCACATTAATAGTTTGAATTATTATCGACAAATGCGTAATTTTGTCAAAAGTTAATAGTTAGACCAACTTTATTATCATAATGATTGTATAATTATAATATTTTAAACTACCAATTTGGTGTCTGATTTTAAAAGTTCATTCTAAACACATTTCGTTTGATTGATTCACAAAAACTCAATTTTATTTACCTATGAGAAAACAACATTAGAATAATGCACCATATATGATAGATTTCGATGTAGTTTAAACTGTCTAAGTATATATATCTTATTTGGTACCATACTTTTCAGAGTTTAGTTGCTTCTTTATAGATATATAATTTAATCTATAATTTTTTATACAAATACTCTTATTTTTAGTAATGTTGAACGAAATTTCAATAAAATATTGTTCTGTATATGGATGGAGAAGCCGCATAGTAGCCCCATTAACCAATCATATACACGAGGTCACGAGGTCACGAGGATGAGGCTTTAACGTCCATTTTGCAAGAACGTGAACTGATCACCAGATATTTGTTTTTCTTATAGTTTTTTAGAGTTATATTTTAAAGGTAAATCTTATTTAAGTAAATCTTATTTTTATGTATGTTCAATTTATTTTTACTCACACCAATTTCAACCTTTCCACCCTTTCATTCACCTACAACCTTCTATCATTGAATTCTCATTATCTTCAAGTTCTAATGGTGAGTCAAGTGGTTAAAATTTTATTTTATTTTTGTTCGGTTACTAACACGATACTCGATATTGAACTTCATGATACTGCAAGCTCTAGCAGGCCAAGATGAACTTAGTTAAGAGAGAAGATGAAGAGGCACATGGTCGTCTAGTGGCAAATTATTCCTCAAACGATACAAAATTTAGATTTTTTGTCATGTTAGATAGTATTGATTGTACACACTATGAGTGAAGGAATCAGGGTGAGGGCAATACACGTGAGGTGACCACAATCACTGACGATTTTGCTTGAAGTGGTGGCCTCACAATATTTGTGGTTTTAGCATGCATGCTTCGGTGTCACCTGTTTCTACAGAGTTTACTGTAAGCGTGTAAAATTAGGACTTGAATAAATGCAAACTGATGTTTAACTTGGACATCAGTTTGCTTGAACCTGTTTTAAAATTGCATTGTGTACGAATTTAACCTGTTTGATTTTACACGCTTACAGGAAACTACGTAAAAACAAACCGAAACGATACAATAACTATTTATTTCTAAGTTCTAACGAGAGTAGTGGGCCATAAACATTCATACACAAATGCAATGTAGGATGTAGGATTTTGTTTATAAACAAGTAGATCCCAATGCATCAAACCCACATGGAGAGTGATCAAGAGTCAAAATGGCACCACTTACCTGGATGTATCGTGTACTTGTTGTGAATCACGTGCATTTATATTATTACATTCAATGTTTTATCCGAATATTCCATGCATTGAAATAGAGCAAATTAAATACATAAAAGTTTATATGAGTTGAAATTTATATTTTTAACTTACGAATCATGAATGGCTAGAATATCACTGATGGGTCACTGACTCACTTGTTCATCTTCATACATCGAGTACGAAACTAAGACTATTTTTTGAAGGAAACTCATCTTAGGTGAAAAAACTCATGATCCAATCCGAAAACTTTTTTTTTGTCACAGGACTTCAACCTAATACCTTCTATTTTTATTAAGTTTTTTGGTATATCATCTCAACCACTTAGAATAAGTATCATTAATACATGTTTAACTAGGATTTATTCATCAGCAAATTAGATTTTAATAATCAAAACTATTACTTGTTGTCCGATAACAATTTATAATATTGATTTGGCCGGTAATAATCTCAACTTTCATTTTTATTACCAACAACAGTTACAGTAGTATAATTATCATACGCTCACGTTCAATTAGTATTTATTTTAAGCTCGATTTATCTTATATGGTTTTTCATTTCGTTCATATTCATTGTTGTAAATTCGAGTCGAAATCAAGCATAGATTTTTAATAGTTATCTTATTGGATTGTTGTTGGTAATAAAAGTAAAAGTTTGATCGTTACCGGACAAATCAATAGTATAGATTACTATCGGCCAATGAATAACAGTTTGGATGATTAAAATCCAATTTGCTTTTATTCATCACACGTTGAGCTGGAGAACTTGGATATAATGAAACTAAAAATCTTGTTTATAGTAGTATTCTACTTAATTACATAATAGGAGTAGTTCTCAATGTTATAGTGATGTGCATATGCACGGTCGAAGAAGGTTCAGATGATAACTATAGATAATGTAAGAAATTTCAAATTCATCTTGGAGTCTTAGGTGAATTAATCAGTTATTCAACATGTACGAGGAGAATTTAGTAATTAAATAAATTGATGAAAATATTAAACTAATTTTGTATCGATTAAACTAATTAATCAGTTCTTCAACATGTACGAGGAGAATTTTTTTCTTTAGATTTTTTTACCACAATAATCCTCTAAATATCTAAGAGATGCTTTCTAATATAGCCATTTGACCAATCAAATTTACAATAATAACCATTGACTTTAAAAAAATTCAAAATATTCAACGAATCAGATTATGACAAATGTCCAAATATCTCTATCTAGCGATACCAATGTATGTGATATCGCAAGCTTTATGACTTCGGCAATACCAATACATGAGGTATCGCTAATGTATCGCTCAAAATTTAAAAAAATTAAGAAAAACAATTACATATCGTCAACCGGCGATACATCGTATCTCGTGTATTGCCCCTGTATCTCTGGCCAGAGATTGGGCGATACAGAATAAGTGATGTATCTCCAGCGTATCTCCGACAATAAAATTATTAAAAAAATTCATCTCCAGCGATACCATATGGGACCTGTATTGCCAGCGTATCTCCCAAATGAGTTTTTTGAAAATACTACTTTAGCGATACATTGGTTATATTTGAAAATATTTTAGTCAATGACTATTTTTAAAAAAAATGTTGGTCAAATGACCATATTAGTAATTTTTCCAATATCTAATCCCTCTTCACTTTTTAGCTTTTATCTCTTTAACCCTTACACTTTCACCTCACACATACAACTAATGACACAACAACCGTCAAATAATTGGTTCATCCGGTTAAAGTTGTGTTATTCTTATAATTTTCTCTTGATCGCCTTAGATAAAAAAGAAAACAACCACACTTCATAAAGTGAAGGAAATATAAAAAAATATCTCAAAAATACACTAAATCACAATCCAAGTGCTAAACTGCATAATGTGGTAATTTGAAGTATGATACTTTTCAACCATAATGTCATCATATTTGAAGTATAATACTTCTCAACCATAACATCACCTTATTAAAATGCAACTAAGTATTTTGAGAAAACATACCATTATCAAGTTTTAAGTAAAGCAGATTTAACTACGATACAAAATCTAATTATCTTACGAATGACGATTGTACCTTAGGTTAAAAGTACAACTATTCAGTTAAAATAATATTTACTTTAAAAGGAAAACAAAATAATAATAATAAAAGTAAAAAAAACACGGGCTTGTGTTTTGTGTAAAGGCCCAAACAAGGCCTATTAATGACGTGTGCCCTGTGGGCTGTTTGAGAAAAGTCAACTTATTTTAAAAAAAGTTAAAAAAAGTCTTATACAAATTGCAAGTCAAATAAGTTCATTCTAGATTACCAATGAGTATTTATCGAAGTTAATTACCAGCGATTAGTTAATTAATTTGGTTATAATGACCACATATAATATCTTAATTTGCATAGAAAGATTAGAAATTTATTTAGTTACTTTAAGGAATTTAAAAAAAAAAAAACACACGCCCAGTGGGACTCGAACCCACAATCGCCTGATTAGAAGTCAGACGCCTTATCCATTAGGCCATGGGCGCTTCTTATTGATCATTCTTTTTATTGTTACTAATTATGTATTAAACTCTCAGCATCTTCAACTGACATTTTCAAAGAGTTATACAAGTTCCATAACACAATATATAATTTCCTCTAATGTATGAGCTTATATATGCTGATGATGTCAATACCCTAAGCACTAGGTGCTTTATGCGCATGCAGTGATAATGATCTCATCTAAAGTTGTTTGATAGAATGCTTGAGAGTGAATACTGAATATGCTTGCATTGCATCATCCTCCACTCGTTACTCTAACCTTTTCACTTTATTTTATCATTTTACTCATCTGATACCAAAAGGTATAGTTTATTTTGGAAACAAGCATTCTTGTTGGAAAATGATGAAGTCACTGTCTTGTTATTTTCCAGCTTTTATACTATCAATTAAATTTTATGCAATGCACTGCACAATTCTATTATTCATTTTGTTGGTTTGATTTTACTCGTACTTAAATAGTGAATTCGGGTTTAAGTTCAATGAATAAATGTTGTAAATCAGTGATGACAAATGGTTGTCGGTCGATGAAGTCACTGATACTTGTAATGAAATTCGAATGTACTTTAAAGATAAGTTATTTTTCATTTTTGTTCATTCACATGAAGGGTAAAATTATAACAAGAAAGGATTTTTTTTTGTTTGTTAAACCATGTGAGGATGTCAGCATATTTATGCGTGGATAGATTGTTTTCCATTCAGAAGTGATGGCAGTGTGTGTGTGTATTCTCAGGCATCCATGCATGTGCTTTATTAAAGACACTTTTAACATTGTATTTACTACATCCTTCTAGCTTTAGTTTACCCTTGGCTGTCTTATGATCAGCTACCTTGCATTCATACTCATATAACCTGTCATCACTACTCAACAAACAAACAAATAAACGTATCCAGTAAAATCTCACTAGACAGATGGTAATATTCTTTTGAAGATAGAGATACTTCTCCCGGTGAGTGATAGGTAGAGTTAACAAGTCCATCAATCAAGAATTAATTTGGGGACTTTTTACAAGTGGATCAATAAAGCTCAGTTGGAAAATTCAACTGTAAAAATGTGCAGAGTTAGTTGTGGTGAGTTTTGAATAGTTTATTGCAGAGAGATTATGGCAGAGTGAAAAGGGTGAGAAAGAGAAATGAGAAACAAAATGGGCAGACAATCTGAAAAAGAAGGCAAGTCTAGTAGTGGAATAGGGGCTATCCAAAAAAAGGAAGCAAATTAGGTGTCTCCTATTCACAAGGAAGAACACCCATGAAAGGAAATAACTTGAAAGCAAAAGCCTGTTTAATCAAGGAAGATGAAAGATAATAATTGGACCACTTCTTTATAGACTGTACCTATTACTGCACTAAAATATCACAGTCAATTGCCATCTAGTTTGCTGTTTCTTGAAAAAAAGCCATGAAACCAAGATTTTGAACTGGAAAACTATTACATTGTTTTATCACTTAGTTCTTTTTTTATCCCATCTTAATAAAAGCCATTTTAACCACATCTAAACCTTAAATCCTAAACCCTTTTGTATGTTGTCGGTTAATTATCAGTTGAATTTGGATTTCTTGGAAGATCATGGAGTGATGTCGTGCGTGAACAGTTTGGTTGATTGATATGTTATATAATTAGGTTATCTAGAATTCTGCTTAAGTGGAGGTTGTTTCAGTGATTTTAGTTCCTAGAAAAACATATAACATTACACGTTTCTATGATAATAAATTTATTGATTGGATAGTTGATATAAGGATACAAAAATGAAAATGAAAAATAGGCCCACGTGCTATAGAATGAGATAGAAAGGAAAAAAGTTTGGAGGTCCATTTAGTGATATAAAAGTAGATTTTGATATTGAAGTTGCGAATGGTACAATAGATATATTGATTAGGGGGTGCAGCCATTATGCATTTAAGGCTTGAACAATATCATTGAATGTTGAGTTATCATGATTTGAGTGGGACAAACTACAAAATGGAAAGCAACATATGACTAATAAGTCAAAGGCTTCCCTGACCAGGACGACTCCATTTTTAGCTTCTTAGAATCATATGTTTGCTAGCTGCCAAAACCATCATTTGTTTCTTTATCAAATATGATTTGCTTTAAATTATATATATATATATATATATGTATATATATATATATATTGTTAATACTAGTTTATTAATATTCCGTATATCCGTATATTATGAAGTATATTATGTACAACATATAGTTAGGATGTCTTTTGTACCAATATGCATGCATTGTATATATAAATTATCATTCAGATATTCGAAACTGAATTCTATCCTAAAATCTTAATCTTTTATAGATATTTTTGAAATTAACTATAAAAAAAATTAGGACTTCTTCTATAGATAACTTGAGAAATTAAAGAAGAAATCGGGTTGCATGTAAGCAATCAAACAATAGAGCCTAGTATCTTGTATATATGTGGATTTTATATCATATGTTTTGGGACTATTGAATGGGAACATGTTCATGAAGTATTTTTGCTTTCTAATATTTTTATGTTCATGCTTCCCTCGTTTTTTTTATCAAGCAAAATGATGACAATTACGGTTTAATGAGTTCTAATATATGCAAAACCAAGCATCCCTCGATCTTTTTCAATGTGAAAAGTGCATCTTTGGAACTGAATTGAAAGGCCGAGCAGTTCTAAATTTTAGGGCTCTAGCTATAGTTGAATACTAAGGAAAATTTTTAATACCGATACTTGCAAGATCATGTTATAAGGTAGTGGAGATGGAGATACTATATAGATTCTGTTAATTATGTATCAACGTTCTAACAAAAATACTTGTATGCATCGAAAACTCTAGGTTCGGCAAGATATATAAATGTATTTAAAAGTGACAAATTTTAGTGTATGATGTTGCTATAATTGGCGTATTAGTAGCTTATATGTCATGAAAAGATTACAATTTTGAAGATATACTACTCATTAGCAAGTGTTTAGGATATGAACGTATTTATACTTCTTTTCTCATAGAATAAATATGAAAATCAGATTAACCAATTCCTCAAAATGGTCACTAATGAAATACCGCATTTAGTAGTCGATCCATTTTCTCCGAAATTCTGGCAAAAATATATTTGTAATGTTGGGATCTTAATTAGGTGGAAACATGTAATGAGATAGAATCATTGTATGCCTCATTAGATAGAATGTAACGAACCATACTTGGCATGCAGATGTATACTTCAAAAGAATCTTGTTTAAAACTACCTATAGATGGTGTCGGTTATTGATCATGTGAGATGGTTCCAAAATTTTTATACAGATGAGACGGAGAAAGCAAAAAACTAATCATTTTTATATTATTTTATTGAAGCGTAATAAAAATAGACGATAAAGTAGCAATATTTCTGTGAAAAATATTATCTATAGAAATATAACCCAATATTATTGATACAAGCATGTTCTCTTTGCTTGCAAAATATTATGGGCATGTAAAAGAGTTGTAAACTTGATTAAAATTGAGCGTTTTAATTGAAATTGGTTCATGTCATTATAAGTGGTTATAGGTTAAACATACCATTACGCATAGTCGTAAAAATCATTCATATCTAAGAGTTAAATGCATAATTATAATTAATTTAGACATCATAATTATTAGTGAATCAACATTTTAAAAATATAGTAAAAACGCTTGTAAAAAATATAGCCATACTAAATATATATATATTCAAACTAATGATAAGTGTTTATAGGTTAAACATATAAAACGCTTGTAAAAAATGTAGCAATACTAAATATATATATTCAAACTAATGATAAGAAAATTCTCAATTTACTTAATCGTTTTTAAAAATAGTAATCTATAGATAATAATAAAAGAATGTTTATTTTGTCACTTATCATCTTCTTAAACTATTTTATTAACATTTATCATTCTTCAAAACATCTGCACTTTTTTTCCCTCGAGAAAAGTATTAAAATAATTTAAACACTCAAACAATTTATCTCTCTTCATTAAAATTAATTTAGTCAATTGATACATTTTTCTCTCTCATCTATATTTTTTAAAATCAAACTATGTTTTTAAAAACAAATTTAATTAAGAAAATTAAAAGTCATATATTTTCTAAAGCATTGAACCATTTGAAACAAAATATTTTAAATCAGTTTTTTTTTAAAACAATTATAAAATATATGAAATTTATAAAAATAGTTTTATTAAAACAACCAGAATAGTTAAAAACTTGAGTTTATAATAAACAAGATTTTATAAACTAATAAATTTTTATAAGAAAATCTTAAAACAAATATTTAAAAATGAAACTATTTAGATAAAGAGTTAATATTAGTATAACTGTTTTATCTCTTGAACAAGTACGTATATATAATTTTATACATATCTTATATTAAAATGTAATACTGTAACTTTTCGTGTTCATTATTAACTATAATCTGATTATTAAATGAGTTTTCTAAACTATCAATTTATCTATATATCAATCTATCTATAACATATCTATTGTTTATCAACTTAAAATAACTATTCATATACAATTATAATTATATTTTATCTTCAAACATTGTTTTATAATTCATAAATTTGTATTAATAATTATTTATTATTTTATTTATATAAATCCGTGTATTACACGGGATACTAACCTAGTGTTGTATATAAAAATCATTTGATATTAAAATTTTGATCGAATAAACTTTAAATAAAAATCAATAATGACAAACTGATTTCCTCTTTTGGCTTTTTAGTTATAGTTAATCGTAATTCATCACCGCCTCAAACTTAACCTTAAATTAGTATTTTTAATTTGTATATAATCTTTCTTATGCTTTCTGGCTTAAAAACATATTACTGCCACTGTTATTATCATTTATAGAAACTATTTTTTTATTTTTATAGAAACGTATTTTTTTAATCTTTATTATACTTTCTGACATTTAATTTTTAAAAAAGCATTTGCTTTTAACATTATATAAATGTTTCTTTTTAAAAAATTTCTTTTGAATTGCTTTTTATATATGATATAATTTTTTTTATTTTATTATTGTGTTTACAATTAGAAGTAGACAATTATGCTATTTTACAAACGTATTTATCAAAACATATTATTTTTGAAAAACAAAACAGTGTTTAAGAAAACATAATAAGATATTTTATTATTGTGTTTAACATTTTATATGGTTATTTTGTTATTGTTTTCAATGTACTAGATAAAATAGTTGTTATTTTATCATTGTGTCATAATAAAAATACACAACAATGTTATTTCATGATTATGTTTTCAGAATGCATCAAACACAACGGTGTTCAGGATAACACAATAACAAATAGAAAAATCCAATAAACTGCAGAAAAGAAATAATGACAAACATAAATTATATGAGCTGAAAAATATAAAAAAATTTATTTTTATACAACGATACTAACTTGTTCTAAAGATAAAAACGCTAGTTCTTGTGTATTTTTTTATAAATTTTTTTAGTGTTGTACATATATAAAAAGTGGAGGAAACCGAAAAAAGTGAACAAAACTGGTATTGACAAAAATTTCTTTCTAGCTAACTTTTTTTCTACAGTTTAATAATCTTTATTTAAAAAGATTAATGGTTAACATCATATCTTGTATTTTTTAAATTAGAAACTTTTTTACGGTAAGTCTTAGAGCATTCATAATCTATTCTTTATTTTTATTCATATAATTACATTAAAAATCACTATTTTTTCTCTCTCTTTTTTAACTTTATTATTATTTTTTCTTTCTTTTTCATTCACAACTACTTAAAATATATTAAAATCATTATATGGTTTTGAACAGTGATTCTCCAAAATACAGATTGAACAGTAAATTTACCATACTATATCCTTCACTCACAACCACTTATAAACATACCATATAATATAGGAAATACACTAACATAAATATAGGGAACCGGTTGTGAATGCTCTTAGAGCATTCGCAACCCACTCTTCATTTTCATCTTTATAATTACACTAAAAATCATTACTTTTTCTCTCACATTTTTAATAAAATAATACCTTTTGTACTTTTATTATTATATTTTCTCTCTTATTTACTCACAATTACTTTCAACAAATATTAAAAAAAATTATAAAGATGAACAGTGTTTTATCAAATATAGAGATCCTCCATCACAACACTAATAATCATTCTCTATAACATAAAGAACGTACTCACATATTTATGGAGAACGAACTGTGAATGCCTTTATCAAAATATCTAATCTTTATAATTAGCAATCATCTGTATACATACATAAGAGAAAAAAATAGTGTAAACATTGATATGTGTACGTTTATATAATTGAGAAACACGTTTTTGAGCTCGGTTAAACAAAAGGCAATAAAAGGATATTTAGATATGAGTCGTTGTTTGAAAACTGGTCCACACGTTCACATGACATTTGAATTGCGATAGTGGGGTTTTCTTAAAACAACCACAACACTTTCAAAGTTGCACCAATCAACACCCTTCCATTTTCACCCCCTTTTTTCTTGCTTCATTTACCTCATTCAATTTTCACTTTTTCCATTCTTTAACAATAAGGTCTTGTTTTTAATTTATAAAGTTAAAATTTTCTTAAAAGTGTATATAGGAAATAATTAAGGCATTAATAATATATAGGGTGGTTTAAGTCATCGACCTATACATATGCATACCCCTAAAGAACTAAGAAAGAGTTAATGTATCCAAAGGAGTCATATGTTAGAACCAATTTATGTTGAATTCATATCGGAAATGATGAATACACACTAATGAAGTGTGAATCCACCGTCTTACAAGACATAAAGAAAACTACTAGTTTTATGAATCTGTTTTCAAACCTTCCTACTTTTATAGAAGTTTTTCTTCAATATTTAACGACAAGATTTGAAAAATAAATTACTAATTTTCATTACATGGATAATAGTAGCCGGTGGATAAACTAAACTAGTTATGTGTTATGATGTTATTTTCTTAAGATGTATTGTACGTCTATCAGTGTTTGTCCACAAGACAAAACAACCGAGAACAATAGTTCAATTATTGAAAATGGCGAACTCATTGGGTTATTGTTTATATGAGTTGTCATTTTAAAAAATGGTTGGCGTGTCGCTACAACAAAAACATATTGTGCATACAAACAAAAGTCCATTCTTATTTTCACAGAGTCTTGTATGATGAATTATGATAAGAGTCGAACCTCTTTTTCTTTCTCCACGGAAGAATGTGACTTCTATTTCTCACTAACATCACAAATGAGCAATAAAAAGCAACCTTAATATAAATGAACCCTAATTTCATTATAAAGACCAAATCTAGCTAGTTAGGTGAAAAGATTGCATTTAAATAGGTAAAATTAAAACGGACCATGAGATGTCTTGAGACCCATTTTGTTTATGATTCTTAACATTCCAAATTCACTATTCACCACGTTATTTCCACTTGTTTTCCAGCAAAATACATAATAAAGTTGTCACCAATTTGATTGTTTAATGCAGATTTAAATCATATAAAAATATCATAATCTGCAAGCTTAATATATAGACATGATTAATACATTTCTTTTTATTTACCTTCAAACCCTAACAATTCTCACTACAAGAATGTGGCGGCAATGATTTCACTATAGCCCTATCTGTAGCACCGACATTCGTCATCTCTATAAAAGCCGTCACAATAGGAGAATATTTTTGTAGTGTGTGTTTTATTTTAGTTTTATTAGATTTTGCTGGGTAATTGAGATTTATATAATAACCAAATGTTATCAATCAAGTTACGAAGTATGAGGTGCACACTTGTTTTGAGAATATTGTGATTTCAATAATTAGGGAACCGTTAAACCACAAGGGTAAGGGGGCATCGCTCCTTGTAGCAGGGCCAAAGACTCAGTAGCTCCTTGTAGGGTCCAATGGGCAAAAGCCCCTAGCTAGCTAGGGTCGAGCTGAGACTTTGATAATAACTTTGTTTTTGGTATAACTACAATGTAGTAACTTTGTTTTCGATGTTAAGTCATGTTTAGTAATAATTAATTTGATGGTTGGCTACAACTTGGTTTTTGACAGTGAAATTGATCGGTAGCAAAATGATTAGTGAGCAAGTTGGTAATGTAACTATTTTAGTTTTTTCTACCGGCATAACTGCTAGTGGTTATAACCACCAACTATCATACAATTTTATGAACGGTTGCTATGGTTAGTTGCACGACTCAACCTCTATATAAAAAAGTCATTTTGGTTTTATTTCATACATTGTTACTATAATTTCTAATTATAAGAACTTCACATGCAATTTAGGGCTTAAAATTAAGAGATTTTTCGTATATGTTTACCAATTAATAGTTTTCATTTACTCATTTTCATATTATTTCAGTATCCACAAACAATCATAAATACATGATCCATTACGTACCTGTTGTAGCAATAAATACAATCCCTAACAAAACTGCATCAAAACGTTAGGCTAAAACTGTTATTTATACCCCTTCCACTTTCACATTCCTCCACTACTGTGCTATTCATTTTCACATATTAAACCCTAATTCAAATCTCCCAACTTTCAAACCACAAATTAAACTCAAATGGAGATGACGATGATGATGCCTATGATGATGGAGCTTGATGACCTCCCTGAACAACTCCCTCCTCCTTTCCACCACCCCGATCCGCCGCTAACCGAATTCTCCGGCGGAATCTCCACCAACAACCACCACCCTACACCACCACCACACTCACATTCCTATATCCACCGTTATCCACCCCCTTTGATCATGCAATCACAACACTACTTCAGATCGTATCCACGAGGAACATGGGGTCAGCAGAAACCGGAGTCGGTGGAGGCGATGAGGGAGATGATATTCAGGATGGCTGCATTGCAGCCTGTGCAGATTGACCCTGAATCCATCAAACCGCCGAAGAGGCGCAACGTGAAGATATCGAAGGACCCGCAGAGCGTGGCGGCGAGGCACCGGAGGGAGAAGATCAGTGAGAGGATTAGGATACTGCAGCGGTTGGTCCCCGGTGGGACGAAAATGGACACTGCTTCTATGTTGGATGAGGCTGCTCATTACATGAAGTTTTTGAAGAAACAAGTGCAGTCATTGGAACAAGCTGCAGCTGCAGCTGCTGCTGCTGGAGTTGTCACAACAAAGTCATCAGTACCATCACATGGGTTTAACGTTGGCGGTTGCGGTCTAACTGCAACCGCCAACGCGATTGCTACGGTTACTATGAACCATCATGCTGCTAGTAGTCAGTCTTGTGTGGTTAGACCATGTGGTCAGCCTGTTACTCAAGGTTCTCATATGGGAGGTTCTATGGAGTTGCTTAGGTGATTTTTTTAGGGATGGTCGTTTGGTAATTTGGTATTTTAATTTGATGTGTGATTAATGTTATAAAATGTTTAGGTTCAATTATGCTAGTAATTACACTAGTATAAATGATTAGGTCGCAAATACTCTCACCATTTTTTGCGACTAGTGCAGAGTTGCGCCTAACTGTTAGGTTGTGAAATTCGGTCGTTAATACTTATGGGCGTATGGCTGGAAGGAATGGAATGAAATTGAGAAACTAGTATAATTTTCAAGTAAAATTATATTTGAGTTGGTAATGAAATATAAACCCAAAGAAATGTTTCACCTCAAATTTTATTGGTTGTGTGATTTCAAATTCCCTCTCTAGGTGGAAGGATTTTCAAATCCCACAACCAAAGGAATTTAAGGTGAAAAATTCCATTGGTTTTACATTTCATTGCCTACTCGAACATAATTTATTTGATAATTATACTGGTATCTTAATTCAATTTCATTTCTTCCAACCAAACGCCCCTTAGTTTTATAGGTGTATGATGTGTTTTAGTATGATTTGAATCGTTTAATTGTGGAAGCAACTAATATAAGCTAATTGTATGAATTGTGTACGTGTGTATCTAATTACAAATCATAATCAATTCATAATGTAAAAGAAATATTTTTTATTTTTCTTAAAATGCAAGTCAGATCGATGTACAATCAACTGATCAAGGACTGTAACCATTTGTGCATCGCTTTATACTTGCTTATCTATATCTTATCGAGCTCAAAGGCTTTGGTTAACACTATAGTTTGTACAACAGTAAGTTGTTTATAACTGCTTGATCTTGTATTATTCAAACACCAAATACGTACAACTTATAAGTTAACTATATATTCATGATACATAAATAGTAAAAACCGACTCTTAAAAGAATTAAAGGCGCAAGTACTATCCAAAAACTAATTAATTTGTGGGGAAATTTCATGTATCTCTTTTTAAACTTGCAAAATTATATGTCTTTAAATCATGTTTTGATACTGTTGATCTTATACATTGAAAATTTGTGTATTGTAAAAATATGTAATTTTACAAGTTTAAAAATGAATATATGTCGTTTCTTTTAATTTGTAATAGTGTACTAGAATATTTTGTATTGGCATATAGCAGCTGTAAAGACTATTTTGTTACGACTTAATTACAAAAAGAAATATATGTGAAATTATTATAGGGTAAACAAGGGTATGAGTATTTTATTATTTATATTCTGTTTTTGGCATGGTAAGGTGAGGTAGGGCTTCCCTTTAACTTAAAGCTTGGTGGAAGATTGATTGGTTATGCTTGTCTGTGCCAAATATTGTTATTTTTAACATATATATTTATACATGTGCCAAATAAGAAAGTAAACCCGCATAAAGTCATATGTATTTAACGTCTTGAAATGTGCGGGGATAAATTGATATGACATAATAATAATAATAACAATAATACATTATTTTTTTATATTAGAACGTTCACGATGAATTTATTATTTTTATTTGTATAATTACTTTAAAAATTATTATATTTTTTATTTTTAATTAAATAATATTTTTATACCATTATTATTATTATTTTTTTATCCTTCACTCACAACTACTTTAAAAAATATTAAAAAATTATAAGGATTAAACCATAATTTTCAAACATACCAATCAATATTAACATTTTTCTCTCTTTTTTACTCACAACCACTTAAAACAATTCCATATAATATGCCAAATACACTCACATATTTTTAAGAATTTTACTGTGAATGCTCTTAAAGACTTTTAACTTATGAGAAAACAGTCAACTAATTTTTTTATTATCAAAGCATCTAAACTTTGTCTGAATGCGCGTAATTTTTATAACTTTTTTTATTAATAATAATTTGTTAACCCATAGCAGATAAAATAAGATGGCATACACTATTTTAATTAAAAAACTGGATATCACTTTGTCAGTTTTAAGTTTTAACTAATATATAAGTTAACAAGTTGTTATCTAGAGAAAATAATTACGTGCATTTTTTATAAGTTTGTGCCTTTAACATATTAAAATTAAATTAGTATTTTTTCATGATTTTTTTCATTTATATTTTGCAAGTTGGAAGATTTTTACTGCAGTAAAATTAGGTTGGTTGTTGTTGATAAATTTATTTAAGAAAGGGAAATTTTGACCATTTGAGTTTCGACCATCATTCCCTTGATTTTGCTCATAATTAGAGTTTGGGTTGTCATTAACTACTTTTTGTTTACTAGCAAACCTAGCTTTACCGTCACTAATTTCAAAGTATTGTTTTTTTCTGAACACATCAAGGATAGAATGGTGAGTTTGATTGTGCATGCTAGGCATGACTTTGTTGATGTGTGCAAACGAATCGTGTATCTTCTTTACCAAGGAATTTCCTCGAGTGAGAGGGATAATTGACAGACGAGATTAATGATAAGCAGGTGTTCTTTGTCTCACTTTAAACTCTAATTTTTTTCTTTTTCGTAATCTTTAAGAAAGCTAGTGTTGTCTTTAGTTTTAATTATTATGATTATATCTATTTCATATTTTACTGGAAATATATGAAATTTGCTATGTTAATGATTATTGTGTTAATTTGGAATTTTGGTGACCATAATACCATATCCTTATGAAGTTAGTCTTTCTTTAAAAAATAAAATGGATTCTTAAAGAATAAGGCTACTTAACCATGTCATGTTCAATTGAAGCGCAACTAATCCAGTTAAGAGATAAAAACACATTAAATTAAACACTCCGCAAGTATTTAAATAAAAACACAATTGGACATTAAAAAAACGTTATTTAAATAAAAACTAGAAAGATAGCTCGGTGGTAAACGATGCATTTTGTAACTAAGTAATCTTGGGTTCAAATTCTTCTTGGTTTCTATCTTTCTGGTTTAATGATTATATAAGTGATAATAGGAAGTGTTGTTCCAAAAAAAAAAACAGTACATATGATGCAATGTCAAACTGCAGATTCTAGAAGGAAGATTGTGCACGAGTGCAACAACACATTCCCTTTTTATACTGCCTATAAGTTGTTTTATATCATTTGATTTGCCCACTGGGAGCTTAAGGCTTTGTTTTTTGTTACCAAAGTGGAAACTTCTTAGTGTTTCTCCCAGTCAACATGCTTAAGTATAGATTTTTGTTTCTTATCCACGCCAAAATGTGACAGTGGTATTTGTAGTCGGACATTACTTATTACCTAATTTGAGAGGGGGGGGGGGGGGTTTAAAAAAAAAAAAAAAAAGGGGGGGGGGGGGGGGGTTTACGAACGTAGGTCAGAATTCGTACAATCGATACATTTAGAATTGGTACATCATTCCCAAAATTGGATAGCAAGTTTTATTTGTTAAAACATTTTGAGATTTGATAACAAGTTTCCCTTTCTTTTTCACTAGTCCATCAGCCCTTGGAGATCATTCTATCATGATACTAACCAATCATTCCCAAAATTGGATGAAGATATGCTAGAAGCATGCTTATAGTCCACTAGTTTCATAATGAAGCACAAGCTGTACCATAGTTACCTACCTTGTCACTGTCACTGTTGTCTTCAGTTTTCCACTTGTGACTTAACTGCGGAAACAGAAAGAAAATCAAATTCACGTTCTTGAAATATATATAAAAAAGAAGAATTGTTATGAAATATATTCATAGCTTGAAAGTTAAATTAAACTTCAACTCCAAGGTCAAATTTAACAAATTTGACCATAACAGTTTTATACTTCAAATGACAATAAATTTTGCAATAAATCGATAAATCAATTCACATTTCTGGGAATAAATTAAAAAACAAAAGGATTTGGCTATAAAAAATGTTTATAGCTGGAAACAATTAAACTTTAACTCCAAGGTCAAACCTAACATTATTTGACCACAACAATTCTATACTTTAAATGACAGATTGACATTAAATTTTGCAATACATCAATTGAAACCAGTTAACAAAGAGAAGCAAGAATTAAATATAGAAATACGAATCAAAGTTGACCTGATTTGAGGGTGTTTGGGACAAAGCAACAAGCCAGTGAAAACTTTAGATATCTGTGTAAGAACATGACTTTGTGGGTGGCTCGGGGAGCCTGATTTGCTGACATGGTTTTTCTCATTTCTTGGGCTTTCATTTGAGCAATTTTAAGCTTGTTCATGATTTTGTCCATGGATTCTGATTTCTCCTTTTCCAGCTTCATCTGTAAAGGGAATGCAACATCTTTAAAACAACTCAACCTGAATAAATCTCATTTAATACAAACATACACCTTAAGTGTATTAATGAACAAAAGAATTAGGGATTATAAAGTAAGTGCAGATATCTCCCTTTCACTTGAGCATGTCTTTCTAGTTATTCTGTTCTCATGACACCCACATGTGATAATAAAATAATTATAAATAATAAAATAAGTTGGACCCTGAGAATATACTAAATTGTAGTTAATTGTCATGGTGAACACTGAAACACACCTCAAGTTTTCGGATTGCTGCCTCTGCTTTTGCATTCTGCAGATTCTCCCAAGCAGTGATCCTTGCTTCCTCATTCTGGAGCCTGCAAAGACGTTCAAAAAGGAAAATTCATTATTTATGTTATAGATATACACATGCACAAAACAGAATAAAAAATATCCCTTTTAATCAATACCAAAAAGGAATATCATCACATGAAACATTTCACTTAAACTTTACAAGACAGCTGACGATGTGAACTGTTCCATGAACTTCACTCATTGAATCTCATAATTAGCAAAGGTAATTAGTGGCTTCACAAGTAACTAATACTTAAAATGCACTGCAACAAACATTTTAGGAAATCAGGCTTGAACTTAGAGACATACTTTGACAATTCCATTTCTCCTTCTGGAGTAGGATTCCATGTCAAATCTAGGTCCTTGTTCTCTGTTGACCTGTTTTTTTCTGTTCTCTTTGAGCGTCTTTTCGGTTGCTTTGTCATGGTGACTCTTTTGTCCACCTGGACATCCCTGATTTCCATGCTGGCAGAATGGTGGATGTGAGGCTCCACAGATGTAGGTATTGGTGGAGGTGAGGTGGACAGCAGCAGCCTTCCTTTTGGAGAGGACTCTCGGCTGTCCACTGGGCTCATTTGGGTAGCCATATCTCGCCTTGATACAACATAAGGAACATTGTCTTCATCAATCTTTCCATCTGCGCATTAGGTTATAAGTCAGCGGCAAACATCAAAATAGGCTATCAATGTATACAAGAATAGCAAATACACCTATTAAATATCATAGGAGCTACAAAAATCATAAAAAAAGAACATTTCTAGTTACAATTCTAATCAGGAAATTATACCAACTAACCAGGAGTAGGATATTAGAATGCAATATCAGATAGAAGACAAAGGGAGCAAGATGATACCTTGAGAATCAGGATACGAAGATTCCATACACATTACTGATGAGGCCAATTGTGCATCAATTCCACCATGATGAAAAGAATATCCACTAGGCACCAAAACACCAGTTGTAAGTGGCGAACCTGCAAAAATATTATTTGTTCTCCCACCTTCAAGCAGGGGCAAGAAACCAGGTGAATACCCTGAAAAGTATGTGTCCCCAGGAGTCAATCCCAATGGTCCACTCTTCGACTTGGGTCGCCTCTGAGGTTGAGCAACACCCTTGCAAACTCCAGAACCAGACACTGGACTTGTAATCCACCTCTCTGCATCATCCCATTTCGAAGGCAATGCCCTCCCATTATTAAACGGCATCAATACATTGACACTAGTACGCCTCTGCTTACGATTATCGTTTGGCAAAGGCACCCTCTCTGAGCACCAACCCTTTTGAAATCCTCCACCATTGTTATCACCATAATCAGGAGTACCTGGGCTAGTATATGCACCCAAGTTACGAAAAGAAGTTGAATCCTTATTCATGGATCTCAATTCTGGCGAATAGCATTCGCGCATTGCATCAATACCTCCTAAAATTTGCCTATATTCTACTGAATTAAGAAGCTTCAAGTTAAATCTGCACTTTAATATTGCCCTAGGGTTAGATAATAGAATAATAGCATTCTAGCAGGAAAAACTATAATCCAACTACCTACAAATAACTTCAATTTCTTCTCAAAACCAGTATAATAATACACACGGTATAAACCTCATTGCAATATTATTAAACCAACGGACTTCCATAAAAACAGGCATACATCAAGGGAGAAAGCTACAGGACATGTCGATTTGTGAAATTAATTCTCTGTGGTCACCAGTGGACCAGTGGAACCCTCGTGAAGATGCAGATACTTCCAAGTTACAACTACAAACCAGACAAACAAACGATAATTCATCGAAACAAACGCGATTTCTACGGCTAAAATGAGTCGCACAGAGCTCAAAGCTAAAACGAACAAATCTAACACTTGAATTCAACAACTTCTCATGCTAATCGAAATCGAACAAATAAAGATCTTAGTTCAACTTACAGGTTCTTAAACACACTGATATCAATTATACAACACAAAGAGAGATTGATCAAACAACGACAATGAAGCAATAATTGTATGAACAGTAAGGGTTTACCTGATGAGAATGATGAGTGGATGTGAAGAAGATGATGATATAAGTGTTTAGTAAGGAGTGGGATACTGTTGGTTAACAGAAGTTGCAGTGAAGGTGTTTGACGAAATGCTAAAGTGAATCTTATTAAAATATAATGTGTCGGATGATGCTAATTCGGACCTGTTATGATTTTGTAGGTGTGCATTTGGAGCCAAATATTGTGTGGTCATGTTGACATCAACCATGTGCTTCTTTGTCCCACCAATTTCCTAACGTCTAGTAGACTAATTCTTTTGTCATTGGTGTTTATAGGATATACAATCAAGTGATCCTTTGAGTATTTCTAATGTAAGTTATTAGGGCGGAAAGGGCGACCGTGGTGTTGTCGGGTTTGTACGGTTAGGAGGGTGCACAGTCGCAAGCAGCTCAAGTAGGGTAGGCGGGTTAAATGTTGAGTTTACTAACCTGCACTTGAAGCTACTCGTTTTTATGAGTAAACTATTCGGTTTAAAAGGCTGGCACTCTTTATGTATAGAGAGTAATGTAAGGCCATGTTTGAAACCTGCGTGTATGAATGCTCGATCAACAGCAAGAGAAAGTCAGACTCAATCAGAAACAAAGGAAATGGTGGGTCAAAAGCAAGGAACTCGGTCAAGTTGAGAAAAGGAAATAAAGAAAATTCATTTATTTGATTATTATGTTGTTAAGAAAATCTCATACATATGTTAATCTTAATCGTTATTATAATAAATAATTTATTGTGACGATTATCATAAAAATATAAATAAAAACGTGTCAGAATAATACTGCCAAAGAAAAGGAGGTGTAAATGGTTGGCGATGTGGACATTATATAACAAGAATATCACCCATCGCTTAATTGACATCGACTTCTATTACTCAAATCTGTATAATATGTGAATGCTTGATCATTATCTATTTATCTTTGTAAATTATTAGCAAATTAATTAAACGTGTAGTATTAAAAAAAGCTTCGTTTGTTTGCTTTAACAACTTATACTTGGGGAATAAAACAACAATAAATGTGTGAGCACTAATTATATGTTATTACTCATTAGCATAGAGAGTGTAAGGTGTTGTTTGTTTTTTCTGCAGGAAAACGTCTGCAGTCTGCGGACCACATCTGCAGACATCTGCAGCAGAAGAGGTGGACCAAATGTCTGCAGTCTGCAAGAAAAAGACTGTTTGTTTTGTATAACATCTGCAGAATGCTGAAATATTCTGTAATTAAACTAAATTTATTTTTTAAACTTTAAAAACAACTAATACATTTTTCTTTATCGGTCAATGCACTAATACATATACTCTTGCCTATAAAACTACAATCTCAAGAAAAATAAAGAGATTTATAACACGCGATCATCACACGCAACACCAGGATCCGGTAAACAAAAACTATTAATCCCACTTAAATCAACAACCACAGACTTATCAAAACTTGGAGTTGATCCCTGTAACAGATTGTTAGTCAAGTTAGGGTTCAAAGACTCGAGAGCTACAACCCATCCTTCACTTTCTTCATTCTTCAACAATGGGGAAGAAGAAATCGAAGGAACTCAACGCTGAAATCCCTAATTCTTCAGCTCCATCTTCATCAGACAACATTTTCAAATCCCTTTTCGGCAGTAGTCTTCAAGAATCCAATGATCCAACCTCTGTTTCAATCTTCTCAGACTCCAATCCATTCCGAAGCAAACCCACCACCGATTCTCAAAAACCCAAAGAAATTCTTCGATCAGACGTCGATACCCCACAAAA
>BJCM01222024.1:0-16123 GCA_018326385.1 Flaveria bidentis | reverse complement strand
TTAAAGGCTGGAAAACCAAAAAAATGGTTTGATTAGATGTTGAGATTTAATTCTTAAAAACACAGTTTCAAAGAATCCCCAAATCCTAAGAACCCTAACTTCGATTTGATCGAAATTGAACACCAAAGCGAGGTTATCAACCGAAATAAGTTTACGGCTTTTGTTTCCCATGTGAAATCGAGTAGGTTTATGCATTTAATTTTCCAAATAAAGATGGATTAGAGATGAAAACAATGAAGAATAGGCCGCGGCTATGTCGTGAATGTTTCAGATAGCAAAGGAGATTGATGCTCGAATTCGTTTTACCGAAAGCTTTCGGTAGTCTCAATGATGAAAAGCACTATGTCAATTTTGGTTTTTGATGTCTGGATGATGATGTTCGAATAGGTTGCTGGTCCCGATAATAGTCTCAATGATGAAAACCACATTAATAAACTTAACACATCACATTTTTACAAAACGACCCAAACCCACTATTATAAACTTAACACATCAAATTTTTACAAAACGACCCAAACCCACTTTAATAAAAATAATAAATCAAACTTTTAGTTTAAACATGTCAAAACAACCCAAGCCCACTCTAATATACTTAAACCATCCAACTAGAAGTTTAAACATGTCAAAATGACAAAAACCTACAAAAAGATTAATAAAGTTATTTATTTACCCAATCTTTAGTTGCATTGTCATTATACCACTTGCCTTCCTTGCAATGCATATTTCTCCAACCTTCAACAGGGTGCGCTCTTCCGGTTTCTTTAATCTGTTACAATAAACATTCTGATTTCAAATATCTATTAATAAATCATTAAACAAAACTAGGCTTTGACCTCCTTGTGTCGTCTATTGGTAAGAGATTGACTCCCATGATAGCTTCCATAAGGTAGTTTTGCGCTATTCGTCTTATTTTTTAGTGCGGTTGATGTATTTGGGATTTGTGAACAACTCCTCAATGAGCCGAACCCATGCATCCGGATGCATCGATCTTGGTGGGTTTCTCTTTTCCTCTTCAACATCTTTCAAACCTTCATGTTTATCAAAATGCTTTTTTAGTTTTGACTTTCTATCTTTATAACTCTTTGCATAATTTGTTTGGATCCCTATCTTGATTCCTTCCCATTGCTTGGAGTTTTGAAAACTTTTAAAATCAAAATAGTGCTACAAAAAGGAGGAAATTATAAAATAACTACAAGTTATTATATTAAATGATAACATGGAATTGTATACTTACATAAACCGTGGTAAGTATGGATCTTTTGTACTCAATAGGAACATTCTTCCAACAAGAATAGTGGAAAGGAACATGCCTATCAACCTTATTGGATATGAGCCTCACATACATATGGTTTTCTCGTCTGAAGTGTATGTATCTTCATCATCTTCTTCTTCATCATCAATGAAAGTTTCATCATCGAAAACCGAGGCAACAAGGTCACCACCATCACCTTAATTTGTCCTCATAGGCAAGAAGCCTAAGTCAACAACCAGGTTACAATGATATGATTGAGGATCTCGTAAGTCGTCGGTCTTATTATTAATAAATTGTGCACTTGATTCACCAACATCATGACATGATTCAACAACATGATTATAATCGGATGATTGAGCGTCGTGTAATACATCTATCTCATTAACAACGCCCATACTCGGATGATCCCAAAGTTTCTGATAGTAAATGTCTCGCACAACTTTACAATTGCCAGTGGCTCGAGAAGGATCTTGAAGATAGAAAAATTGTTTAGCTTGTGTGGCTAAAATTTAGTGTTGATAGTCGTACCATTCACTTCTAAGATACATTTCTCGGTTGGTATCGATAATAAGGATATTCCCTTTCTTAATTAATCATCCTTTATCATATGTTTTGAACCATTAATAGTGAAATAGTACAACCGAGTAACCATATATGTAGTTGAACTCTATAATCTCCTCTAGTTGACCATAATATGGAGTACCATCTTCTCCTATTGGAACAACACCACTGTCACACCCCAATCTTGACGGCGGAATCGTCGAGATGTGAGGGTTAAGATTGTTCACAACCACATAACGCTATCTTTAAATGTAATATTATTATCATAAGTTTCAAAGGCAAACACAACCATAAGTTTCAACAGGAAATAAGTCAAACATAAAACAAAAGTAATCCTAAGCTCTTTATTCATTATTCTAGGTCCAAATCCTAGATTTAAGCAAACTTCAAAAGTTGACCTCAAACTTGCGTATTTCCCGAAACATTTTAAAAATAACGGGTCAACAATAAAGTTGGTGAGTTTCCAAGGGTTTTATATACATAATATATCAAAGGTTAGAAGTAGCAATTCATGTCATAGGTTATGAGTTAGCAAGTTTATAGAACATATATAGCTACAACCAAACCTCGACTTGATTACAAGTTTATATGATTGGCTAAGTGTACTTGGTTCCCATGATGAACAAGTCATATGTCATCAGGAGCCGACAATACATCAGCTTTAGCACCAAATAGGCCTGTCAGGCCCATAGATCTAAGACGTCGCCAGGCTAGAAATAGTCAATGATTGTAAAAAATATGTATCTCATATAAGACTTACAACAACACAAATAACCATGACAAATAAAAGTATGAATTGCAAGTGCTTTACAAGATTTAACGTTTACAAGTGTATGTTGATAAGATTAACATATTTCACCCCAAAACAATGTGAAATAATGTAAAAAGGAGCAAGGAAACTCACATGGCAAAATAAGTATAAGGATGATATTAATAAAAATTATATTAAGCGTTGTTCTAACGTAAACCATCACAAGGCACCTAAATATACATATTTACAATATCTAAGTTTAATAATAAGTTTAACGAATTAGCGAGGACTAGGGTTCTAAGTCAAATTTGGGGGTTTTTTTAAGTACGTTAATTGATAAAGAAATATACCCTTTTACGTCTTCTAATAGAAATTATGTAATTAAACCAAGCCATTTAAAATAACTAATAAAATATAAATTTTAAATAAACACTTGGAACAAACATGATTTAAACGATGGTAAATAAAGGTAATGTTTGGACCAATTTTTATAAATTAATATTTAAAATCCATTTTAATAGGAATAAAACCTAAAATAATCCTTGTTAAAATATTTATTAAAATGATATTATATAAATTCAGAAAATTATAGGAATTTATTTGGTGTCATAATTTTTTTTAAAGTTTATAAAATCCATTTTTATATTTATTAAAAAATTTCTATAATTAAATAAAGGGCTAAAAAGCCTTAAAAAATGTTTTAGGGGGGCCGGGTTTGAACCCTGGACCTCAAAGTTGAGATCGAAGTTGGTAAACTGTGAACTAAGACTCTCAGCCGCGGTTTAATTGGGTTTTAAAATTTTAAAACATAAACAGAAAGAAAACCCCCAATTCCTTTTGAACTCTATTTTGACAAACCCAAAATTGAACCTTAATTCGATTATGTAAAAGCCTGTAATCATGGGGCTTGTGTTCCCCATGGAGAGACGAGTGAGTAGGTGTATTCAATTACCCGATTCGATTTGAAACGATGCTAGGGACAAATGAAGAACAAGTTGTGGTCGTAGGTATCCAATGGATGAGCAATCCTTAATGGTAATCAAATTAAACTTGTGGGTAGCTTCGAATGACAATTTAGACTGAAAGCCCCTTATCAATTTCAGTGTAGATGGGTCGGGAATTGGATTTCGACAAGGTTGCAGGTCGCGACTTAGAATGAATCAAACAAGGTGTTTGTGTGGGTTTCAAGTGGATTTGGGAGTGTAGATAGATTAGGGATAGTTAAACAATTGTCCGTGCTTGATTAATTGAGTTATTATTGTGTCTTTATTGTCGAACGGCTCAATCGATTTGTGATATCGGTTACACGATGATTCGAGTAGTAACCGGTGTTTTAAACACAATTAAATCATGCCTTCAAGTTCGAAACATGCATACGGAAGAGCTTGAAACGGGTTGGGGTCGATTATGAAAAGAAAAAAAGGATTTCGAAGTGACCGGAGGGCCGCCGGAGGTGGCCGGATCCCTTGGCCAGCGGTCGACGTGGGTAAGGGGAGGGAATTGGGTTTGGTTTTGAATATTTACACAAATGGTCCCTGTACATTACAATTTTTATTATTTTATGCCCAAAGCTTCTATTTTAAGTTTTTAAAATGACAAAACAAACCCCTTAACTTACTTAATTTAAGTTTTAAACATTTTTAATAACTTTATAAAGTGTTATTAATATTATTATTAATATTATCATTATTGTTACCCTTACTATTATTGTTAACATTATTATTATTGTTGTTATTTATTATATTAATAATAATATTATTATTACTATTATCTTTAGTTATTATTATTGTTATTATTATTTTAATTTATTAATATTATTACTAATATTATTATAGTTGTTATTATTAGTAGTGTTATTATTATTATAATTTTTAGTTTGATTATTACTTTTGTATAATACAAATTAAAGACAACAAAGAAATAAGCATTAATAATCCATAAGTTTCATAAATGACAACAATGACCCTTATAGGAATAAATGAAGTTAATTTTTAGTTAACAAAAATACGAGATGTTACAACCACTATTTTGAGTTGTGCGTTGGACATCATGACTATGTACCACAAATCTAACATGGTTGACTATACAGGCAGTGTAGAAGATACATTCAAAGGGCCATGTGCTAATGGTTTTAATTCAATATTGCATTCTGAATACATATATGATGATGATGTATTTGCTTTATATCTAAACCATGATGAAAATATTGTTTTTATATCACGTCCCGAAATTTCAAATCCATATTCACTATATAAAAGTAATAAAGTTTATTTTAGTTTTTAATAATAGCTAAAATAAAAATAAAAAATTCTAAAACTTACGATTTGTAGTCTTTAATTTCATCGCAATTACTGAGTACAAACCATTCTAATGATTTTCTAGCCTTTTCGGAAAGTGATATAATTTTGTTCTTTGAAATTGGTTGACATTGTGATGAAAATACTATCAACTGCCTTCAAGGAATAATCATTTGCATTTCTATCTCGACGGTTGAAATTAGTTTGTATATCCTCAAGATACATTAAGCAAAAAGTTAATGCCTCGTCTGCAATATAACCTTCTTCTATCGAGCCTTCAGGCCTAGCTTTATTTCTGACATACGCTTTTAGCTTTTTAATGTATCTTTCAAAAGGATACATCCATCTCATATATACAGATCCACCAAGAATAGCTTCTTCTGGTAAATGAACAACCAGATGAACCATTATGTCAAAAAATGCCAGACGATATATCAATTCCAATTTGCATAATATTTTGACCACTTCCTTATTTTCCTTATCCATGTCTTTAACATCTAAAGAACGTGCACATATTTTTTGAAAAATCATGCATAGATCAATGATTGATGTTGAAACATCCACGGGAAGGCATGCTTGGACCCCTACAGGTAGCAACCGTTGCATGAGAATGTGATAATCATGAGACTTTAGGCCTACTATATTGGACTCATTAGAAAACACCTTATTTTTAAAGTTTGATCCAAAACCATCAAGTAGTCTTACTCCTCTAATGAACTTACAAAAATGTTCTTGATCACTAGGTGTGAAATAGTAAGGAGTGTGTGGTTAGTAGACCTTATTGTTGTTCTTTGTTAGCCATAAATTTTGTCGAATACCCATCTTTCCAGGTCTTGTCTTGCTTTGGGTGTATCTTTTGATTTTTAATTCATAAGCAAAGTAATTAACAAGCTCTCACATACATTTTTCTCAACATTCATAACATCAAGATTATGTTTTATAAGAAGAGAAAACCAATAATCTAGCTCAAAAAAGATACTGCTTTTGGTCCAATTCAACTCTGACTCAGCACGCTTTCTTTTCACACCTCCATGACTTGGATGTTTACCTGGAACACGAATAGTAAGAGTTTGTAGTTGTTTTACTATTTGTGCATTAGTCAATGGTTTAGGTGGTGATTTGGTTTCTTTTTGGCCATTAAATAACAAATCATCTCTCCACTTATGATTCTTAGCCAAAAATCATCTGTGACTAACATAAGCTATCTTATTAGTTATAGGGCACGAAGGTGTGTCTGCGATAAGGCTCCATTTCGGGACGCTTACAGCTGGTCAATCGTCACACAATAAACATATAAATACATTTACTTTCATAAAATGTCGCAACGGAAACATCAAAATGGACATCTCATTTTATTATAAAAGCTTTTGCAAAACAATACATCGTTATCAAGTTACAAAATACATGTTGCATTACATCACAAAAGCATTATAAAAAATGGATGCCATCCAAAAGAGTTGAGTAGCCGCCCCGTGCCATACTCAGCAACATTACCTGTCAACTGGAAACACATAAAAGTCAGCTTTGCTGAGTGAGTTCTAGTTTTATAATAAAACATACTTTTCTTTCATTAAAATCGTCTTTTACTTTCATGCGATCATACATCATACGTACACATAGATAATATCATTATTATCTTCATTAATCGTTCATTAACTTCTTTCTTTCATTCATACGTCATTATCATTCACATTCGTTCATACTTTCTTTCATTTGTACGTTCATTTCTCTCGATGACATGTACAATACCCCGAACATTGTGTACGTAGTTAACTGGGCCTGAGGTCTTTCATACACCTCGAACATTGGGCACGAAACTGACTCCAGTACCTAAGGCAAGTACATTCACCACTTATCTTTTCTCTTTCATTTCGGATCAATGCCATATGTTATACCCCGAACATTGTACACGAAGCGGGTAACTGGGCCTAAGCTCTTTCATAGACCTCGAACATTGTGCGCGAAGCTGACTCCAGTACTTAGGACAAGCGGCAAGAATCTCATACATATGGTCAATCACAAAGATTGAACCTCAGTGTGCATCCTTCCGGGGTAGCTAACCCGCACACCGTTGAGCTAACACCCTTCATAGGATGTGAACCTCCATACATTTGCTTGCAAGCCTTTCTTACGTTCGTTCGTTCATTAACGCATGCATTCTTTCATCATGTTCATATTTTTATTATCTTCTACTTTATGTTACATAATATTTTCATTTCATTCATTAGCATTCAACGTAAAACCAAGGGAAAATATTCATACATAATAAGGAACACAACACACACAGTCAATATCATCATACAGGGCATCATCATAGCAAAATAATACATTGTAGTTAACTGTTATAAAATATCATAATTTGTATTACATCACAAACACATTATCGTAAATGAAATGGATGCCATCCAAAATAATCCAAGTAGTTGCCTCGTGCCATCCTCAGCAACCTTACCTGTCAACTGTAAACACATAAAAGTCAGCGTTGCTGAGTGAGTTCTAGTTTTATAAGATAAAATACTTTTCTTTTGTTTAAAATCGTTCTTTACTTCCATATGTGATCATACATCATACACGTAGATAATATCATTATTATCTTTCATGACCATTCATTATCCATCTTTCATTCATTCTTTCTGGATCAATGTCATCAGTTATACCCCAAACGTAGGCACAAAACAGGTACTAGCCCAAAGTTGATAAAGAGACTTCCACAATGCACATACCAGCACCGGGGTAAGCGACAAAGATCTTACCTGTACGCTATACCCGAAACGTAGCACAAAGCTGGTATTGGGTCGAAGTTTATTAGACTTCCATAACGCACATAGCCTGACACCAAACCGGGGCAAACAACCAAGGTTCCATGCATAAGTTCACCCCAAACGTAAGCTCATAACGGCTACTAGGCCGAAGTTCATCAGACTTCCATAACGTACATAGCCTGGCACCAGTACCGTGGCAAAACTTATCCATCCATTCATTAATGCATGCATTCTTTCATACTTTATATTCCTCTTTTCATTATCTTTCCACTTTTCATTATATACCACTTTACGTTCATTGATATTAACCATACCACGCAAAACCATGGAAAATAATATACATATCAAGGAACATCACATAAACATAAACATACCATACATCAACTATCACATCACATCACATCACATCACATCAGACCTCATAAAATCAACTTACATTACCCCAGGAATCTCTTATGTCAAAAACTACACTTTACATTTTCACCAAATTTCAAAAATTATTCTAAGTCCTAGGTGCATGGGCACAATTTAGACGCATGACCTTCTAGGCACATAGGAACACTTAGGCACATGGGGAAGGTTCTGGGCGCATGGGCACTATTAGGGTGCATGACCCAACACTTAGTATTTTAGGCAATTCTAGGTGCATGAGCACTATACAGACGCATGAGTGCTTTGGCACATGGGCACTCTAGGCCCATGGACACTTAGCCAAAGTTCAATCTATTCTGGATGCATGGGAACTATTTGGACGCATGTGGTTTTGGGCGCATGGGACTATACTTAGGCAATTGATCGTTGGGCGCATGGGCAATCAACTCAAACTAATAACATCATAATCAGTCCCAACATCACCAATTCAGCATGTTCTAAGTTTAAATTTTAACATTCTAAGCATCATAACATGAACATGGCATCATCATAACATCAGGAACACCCAAAATCATAACCCACCCACAATCACACACAAACAAACATACGGGTACAAAACTCACATTCATAAAAACATTTACACATGCATTTTCAGCCCCAAAATCAGTAAAAAAAGATGTAGAAATAGAACTCACCTTATGCGACTTTCGTGTAGACTCTTCACACCCGAATGAAAATTGAGTTCAACCGCCTAGAAACCCACCAAAACACACACCCGAACATATAAACAAACATAAGCATACAAACGAGGCATATGCCGGTCAAGAACAACTTAAGATAATGAATTTTTACCTTGAACTCGAATCTTCTTTTTCTTTTTTCTTCAAAATCCGAAACTTCAACTCTTCTTTTTTCTCTCTTTAGAAAAATCAGAACAAAAAGGTGATGTGAACAAAGTATGGGCGGTCATGCCTACTTTATGTATCAACTTTTATACTTTTTGTTTTTTTACACATTTAGTCCTTCAACTTGGGTTAAATTGTGTTTTCTTTCTTTTATTCACATTTATTCCATCTTTTTTGTATTTAAAAATACCCGGGTGTTACATTACAAACCTACAAATATGCATTCATTACAAACCTACTAATGTGATTCTTATTAGTAAAGTGTATGCTGTTACATTATTAGACTTAAAACAGTAAATTAAGGATAGAATAAAAACCTCTAGAATGTGCCAAAATGAGGAACCACAGGAGCACGGGGTGCCAGAAGTCACGAGTGATGAGGCTGTTGTCGGACAACTGGAGCAAGCTGCTGTTGGACGGGGCTGCTGTTGGAGAAGGTGATCGCAGGGGGTTGATGTCGCAGGGGGCTTGGTGTTGGCAGTGACGGCGGTGAATGGGGGAACCACTATCAGAAGGGGGCTTGGTGTTGGTGCTTTCGGAAGGGCTGTTGTTGGGAAGGGGCTGCTGTTGGAAGGATGATGTCGGACGGTCACTAGCGTTGGATTCAGACTGCTATTGGAATACGTACCCAAAAGCGATACATTAAGGCTACTGTCGGGTACCGAAGGGGAACCACCGGAGATTGAACCGAAGGGGGTGAAAGGGCACTGCTGTCACTGGAGATAGAACTGAAAGGCGAACCGCTGGCACTGATGATTAAAGGGTTTTTGATTTGTGGAAACAAAGAGAGAAAGCTGGAGATTTGTCTTTAAGGGAAAACAATTTTTAAGCTATTTAGACTAAAAATAGTCCCTATTTGTTTTTATTATTATGTTTTTATTTTTTATTTTTATTATCTGATGATTTACTGTATAAAAAGAGAAAAGGAATTAAATTCTACAGTATGGTGACTAAACATGTCGCTATAATTTTTCCACAAACGCCAATTATTCCCTCCATTTTGCTAAAACTTATAGCGACTAAACTTAGTCTCTATAGGTTTCTAAAAAACAAAAAATCCGAAATATATTTTGCAACTTCATTTAGTCGCAATAGATGAAGTTATAGAGACGAAATGTCGTCTCTAAACACTTAGTCACAATGGATCACTTTTCTTGTAGTGTATTAATGAGACGAATAAATCAATGTAAACTAAAGATTGGTTGAAGTTGAGTAAACTTGATCTTATTCTTGTTTGGAGTTGATTTGGGACAAGTTAGGCACTAGGCTAAAAAAGCAATTTTATTAAGTAACTGTCATACATTCAAGACTCAACTCAAGCACTTGCATGAATTACCACTACATACATTTTCATGAAATACCAATGCCTAAATTGAAGTATCAATGCATAAGTACGTACAACGTATGACTACAAATTCTAAAAGCCAAAGCACAGCAATGTTGTTTATAAAGATATGCAAATCATTATAATTATAAACTCGATCACAACAACTGAAAAAAAACACAACCAAAACGGTTCGAAATTAAATATTCAAGGAGAGTCATATACTATAAAAACACTACTAATCTTGGTTGTTAGATAGATAACATTATACGCAAAGTTTCTTGGTGAGTTAAACTAAAACCTTTACAGGAATAAGCTATATGTGGCTCTTTTTCGAAGCAGAGCTAATCACATTACCATGCCCTTCGACATCACCAATAGCATTTTCAACAAGAGCATCTAAAGCGGTGCTCTCATTTGTACCTCCTTTCCTCTTGTTCTGGTAGTTCGATCCACTAGCTTTACCTTCCAATAGAGTTTCACCATCAACACCATACTGTTGATCTACATTAGCATTACTGTAAGAAATTCTGTATTAAGGAGGTGAACTTAAATTTTGGTTGTTACTTATATTATCAAGTTATTGTTTTTCTACTAATGTATAAATATCTATATCCTATACAAAATATGAACAATATGGAATAGGATATTCATTTACATATTATCAAAACTATATTCTCGTCTTCTAATTAATATGTGTAATCCTTTTTTGGTGATGTAGAGTAGAACTTACCTCGACTGACAACTTTGGATTCGCCACTTTCTTCAGGTGCTAAACGGTTATGAATCACCCACTGATTTGGAATTTCACAAGATGAACCTTGTTCGTTGCTAAGTTCATAGTCAGGCATACTTCTCAATTCTCTTATTCTAAAATTTTGATTCTCGATAAACTTTAAACCAGTATCTACAATCATGAATTGCACCACATCTTTTTTATTGTCAGAGCTTTGTTTTTCATCTGGTTTCACCAACATATCCTCATGAGCCTCAATAAGTTGTGGCTCTAAAGCCACCTTACTTAGAACATCAACAAAAGACATGAAATAGTGTGTTCCTTTCGTCTGTCCCCTAGGAGAAAACTTTTTGATTCCTGGTGCAAGAAACACCAATGAATTCTTGGAGTTATTAAAATCATAGTTTCTTAACTGTGTAGACTTCCATCCTTGTGCTAAAAGACGAGGCCATACAGCTTCCTGAAATAGCTCAATTAACTTCTCCTTACTTAGCTCAATACCATATTTCAAGAGATTGAGAACTTGTTCTGTTGTAAGAGAAGAGAATGGTGGGTGAAGCTTCTTGTTTCTTAATACATTCTTGGACTTGATAGTAAGATCTTGAATTCCTTTTCCAATGGCAATGGCTTGTACAAGTAACTTGATCCCTACCATATCTATTACATTAAATACATATGTCTCGAATGTGATTTGTTTATCGTCGAACATTCTACTAGCCTGGAAAATATCACATATAAATAATTAAAAAAAAAACGTTTTAAACTTCATAAGTGCATAATGTTACAAATTATGTGTTACTAAAGAATGTGACAATGACTTATCACTAATAACGAAAGAAGTGAATATTTTCCATCCCTAATGACCAAATGACTAGTTTAACTTTCTTATGTGAATTAATCAAATTCTAGGTTTATATGTATTGAACATGAATATTTATAAATATAACTTAATAAAGTTACTTAATTACGTGAAGTTACACGTTTTACTTACTTAATGTATCTTTTCTTACACTTCTCAAGATCCAAAAATAGAAAAGAAAATTGTTAGGTCACATCTCAGTATATCCTTTCAAGTAACTTCATTTATTGATCGCGACAGGATCAAAAAGCGATTCTTGATATTCTAAGTATTCTTTTTGAATTTGAATACAAGAATATATCCCATTCGGTCGTAAATACAAATTCATCCTTACTAAAAATTTTGCAATGGTCAATTTTGCAAAGTTACTATCATACTCAATTAACAGAACTTTTTATTCTACTCCCCACGATCCAAACAATAAAAGAAAAACGCATCACAACAATGAAATATAATGTCTTTTAAAGTTTATTGATCATGATTGGATCAAAATTAACTTCTTGAAATTTAAAGTATTCTTTCTGAATTCAGTATATCTAATAGGGTTGTAAATACAAATTGATTCTTATGATTATTACCATATTATTGTAGTTATTCATTTTAATTGAAAGTGAAGATAAGTACTACATAAGATGATGTAAAAGATAGAGATAATTCTTGTGAGGAAACTAAATCTAAGGAGTACAATATTAACTTTTTGCATGTAATGTGTAATTATGAAGAAAAATGCAGTTATAGATACAACAGAAAAAAATACCCGTGTCAGGAGAGTTTTGTATTCATTCGTGACATATGGAAATATGCGAGAGAAAAGCTCCTCTAGCCTCCGACCTCTAAAAATCTTCATTCCAGGTATCTTCTCTTGATTTCTATTCATCCAAGAGGACCATTCTTTTCGTTTGTTGTTTCCATTAAATGGTCCATAGTAGTAAGATAATACACGTGACATTCCCTTGTTACCAGTAAATTTGTTCACAAGATGAAAATTCTTTCCAAATATATACAAACCAAGAAGAATATCATTATCATCACCATCATTAGGTATAGGGTCTAGAGGAAGCTCAACATCTTTTACTGTAGTACCAATGAATATATTGTCTTCATTTTCTATGGTTTCTTTCATAATCATATCTGGGATCTGTGCTTGATACATATCCCCAATTCGGGTAAACTGTTTTGGTTCTCCAAAAATGTCACCATGATCATAAGAAGATTGTTTGGACATGAGCCATAGTGGACACTGATGTAGTCCCACTTTTTTCCTATTATCCATCTAATTCAAGAAAAAAAAAGCAAAAGGATGTGGTGAGCCTTGCAAGCTAGTGCTAGTTATATAGAACACAACATGCTAGATATAAAACAACCGAACTACCTGAAGTAAGATCATTTTTTTCTAGATTATGTTCGCATATAATATATAAGAACACCATGATTTAAATACTTCATGGATAGCCATTGTAAACAAATGTAGATTACCCAATATTCATAAATTAAAGAAGAGCATCCCGTTGTCTTAAGATTCTCAAATTCTAATGCTACAACTTGTGTAATATCAAGTGTCAATTTCATCTTAATTGTTACATGTAATTGGTTTATACGACTACACTGATGCTAAAAATGAAACACGGTCATAAGGTTCAACAATGATCCCTCAGTGTGCACATATAACGTGAGTATTTATTACTCTTTATCCTTGAGGAGTTGAGGCAAGTCATTCTTGCATAATCAATTGTGTTTTAAATTTCATGACTTATTGTTTTTGTTCCCTTAGTATACTATACCCTATACTCTTGCAGTAACAAAGTAATCAAACCATAGGTTCGTAAATTAATGAGACAAAGGTAATTAAACATTATCAATATAAACCAACGAGATATTGCATAACTTAAGCCCCATTAAAATCTCAAAGTATCACATATCACTTCTAGTGTAATCTAGAGAATGTGATTTTTACCTAGGTATTCAACATTATAGACTAGAGACTTTAATTTTTCTAAATTCCATAAATAGTGTGAGTGCTCCAATCCTAGTATTTATTATATCAGTTATTACATAAGCTATACGTAATAATATAATTATAATGTAAATTTATAAAATAAAAAGAAATAAGATTATCAACTAACAATAAACAAAATGCGTTCTTGAACTCACAAATCATAACAAAATGATGATTTCTTAGATCCATAAACCGACCCAAATTATAAATGTAAACGGGGTTAAATATTACACCGTATGAAAAAACATTAAACTATTTTTCATGAATATACCACGCTGATGATCCCGATCAATTGACTTTAGAATTCAATCACTGATCACTAATTAAAAGAACAAGCAGATGAAGAAAATCAACGAGGAAGAAAGCTTAATAAAGTTAATCTTGGATGTGACAAATGTGAAGATGTTAGATAAAGCATATGGGTTTTGATCTTTTTCATCAAATTCAAACTTTATATTGATTTATCGCAATTGTTTCTTTCACACATAAATTAAAACGAAAAAGATAATTATAACCAAAGCTGAAATGAACAAACACATACAATTGATAGTTGATGATTGATCGATGATTGTAGGTACAAAATCACCTATTGAATAGAAGTGAAGTTGGTATTGCGCGTATAGTGAAATGCTTTCGACAACCTGTTAAAAGTGAAATGTAGAGAGAGAGAGTGAGTGAGGTGAAAAAAAAACAAATTGACCTCAACCTAATTAATAAGAGCCAAACTTATTTAAGAACCAAGCTAGTATCATGAAAAAAAATGCCACGCGCGGATTTTAAGGTGAATGAAGCATACATACATAATAAATCTCTTATTAATCATGCATACATAAATTGACCTAAACATACATAATGGTCAAGTGAATGAAGCATTGATTTAAATTATATTTATAATAAATCTCTTATTAATTTTTAACAATTAACATACATTAAGTTTAAATAATAATAATTAATTATAAACATTTTATTTAAACAAAACACAAAACCGAAAGATATCTTGTTAATAGTTTTGGTAAATCACTCACGTTTTGTTCTTTAGGACTTTATATTGAATATTGAAATTAAAATTAAATTTTAAATATAGCCATTCAACACTATCATCAAAACTGGGAGGATGCCAGAGCAATGGAGAAGCAGTGTCATAGTCCTCATATATAAGAAGAAAGGATATGTACAATGTTGCGCAAATTATAGGGGAATTAAGCTATTGAGTCACACGATGAAACTATGGGAAAGAGTAATTGACACGAGAATTAGACGAGAAACCCAGATAACGGTAAACCAATTTGGATTTATTCCAGGACGCTCTACAACAGAAGCCATACATGTCATAAGAAGGATAATGGAGAAATATAGAGAAAAGAAAAGGGACCTACATATGATTTTCATTGACCTAGAAAAAGCATATGACAGTGTGCCGCGTCAACTCATTTGGGAAAGTATACGACTTAGAAGGGTACCAGAGAGGTATATCAAAATAATAATGGATATGTATGAAGGGGCAAAAACATGTGTGCGAGCATCAGTCGGAGACACAAACTTTTTCCCGATGGAAGTGGGACTACACCAAGGATCGGCATTAAGCCCATTTCTCTTCACAATAGTGTTGGATGAGATGACTAAGTCCATACAAGAGCCAGTCCTGTGGTGCATGATGTTTGCGGATGATATTGTCTTAATATCAGAATCTAAAACGGTGCTTAACGAGAGGCTAGAACAGTGGAGAGCCGCACTAGAGAGTAGAGGCTTAAGGATAAGTCGCTCTAAGACGGAATACATGCATTGTAACTTTAGTGGGGGGATGAAGAGGACACTCAAATAAGTATCCAGGGTATAACAGTACCACAGACATCTAGGTTCAAATACCTGGGCTCGTACATACAGGAGGACGGAGAGATACACAGCGATATAGCTCACCGTGTGCAGTCATGATGGTGTAAATGGAGAGCAGCATCAAGGATCCTGTGTGATAAGAGGTTCCCAACAAAACTAAAGGGAAAACTATACAGAGTGGCAGTACGTCCAGCTATATTATACGGAACAGACTGTTGGGCCATAAAGAAATCGCACCAGAGACAAATCGAGGTCGCGGAAATGCGAATGCTGAGGTGGATGTGTGGCCACACAAGATTGGATCGAATAAGAAACGACGTGTTTCGACAGAGGCTAGAGGTGGCCGGTATCACAGATAAAATACGAGAAGGAAGATTAAGATGGTTTGGGCACGTAAAGCGGAGGGCGATGGTAGCACCAGTTAGAGCAGTAGAGAACATCAACATAGAGGGTAGGAGGAGTAGAGGTAGACCTA
>BJCM01221972.1:0-15274 GCA_018326385.1 Flaveria bidentis | reverse complement strand
CCCTATTGGATATGATTCGATCTATGATGGCTATAAGCTCACTACCTCTATCATTTTGGGGTTTCGCATTGCTCTCCGCGGCTCGTATTTTGAATATGGCCCCGACCAAGAAAGTGGATTCGACACCTTTTGAAAAATGGCATGGAAGAGTTCCATCGCTATCATATTTAAAAGTATGGGGTTATGAAGCTTATGTTAAGCTAAACACCCAAAACAAGTTAGAAAGTTTACCCACTAAGAATATATTTGTTGGATATCCCAAAGACTGTATAGGATACTATTTCTTTGATCCAACAGAGCAAAAAGTATTTATTGCTCGAAAGGCAGAGTTCCTAGAAGCTAAGTTCCATACGGAAGGAATAACGTATAGAACAGTGGAATTTGATGACGATCAAGATCCACAATCCGATACACATTTGGTTAACACTAGCATTCAACAGGAGGTTGTTGATGATGATCAAGAGGTTGATCAATACACACAAATCGTTCGCATATCTGGTAAAGTTAGCATTCCACCTGAAAGATATGATTTTTCATGAATGGATGTTTTGTGATTGACTCCGTGAGCTAAGTACATACCATGATGCAATGTCCAACTCAGATTGTGACAATGGCCGGAAGCCGTGAACGTAGAGATGCAATCCATGTATGACAACCAAGTTTAGGAATTGGTTGACCCTCCACTTAACTCCAAACCGATTGGATGCAAGTGGGTTTTCAAGAAGAAAACAGATATGCATGGAAACTTGGATACTTACAAAGCAAGATTTGTAGCAAAAGGTTTCACTCAAACTCAAGGGGTTGATTATGATGAAACCTTCTCGCCTGTGTAATGCTAAAGTCAATTAGGATATTATTTGCCATTGCTGCATATTATGACTATGAGATTTGGCAAATGGATGTCAGAACCGCTTTTTCTTAATAGACATCTCGAAGAGACTGTCCATATGGTTCAGCCTGATGGTTTTGTCGATCCACAACATCCTAATAAAGTAAGCAAGTTAAAGAGATCAATCTATGGATTGAAACAAGCATCGAGGAGATGGAATCAACGTTTTGATGAAGAGATCAAGAAATTTGGTTTCATCAAGAATGATGATGAGGCTTGTGTATATAAGTAGGCTAGTGGGAGCATAATTACATTCCTAGTATTGTATGTTGATGACATACTACTTTTTGGAAATGATATTCCAACCATGAAAGGTGTTAAAACCTGGCTTGGAAGTTGTTTTTCCATAAAAGATCTCGGTGAAGCTGCCTATATTTTAAGAATAAAGATCTATAGGGACAGATCGAGGCGGTTGATAGGTCTAAACCAAAATGCATATATTCATAAAGTCTTGAAAAGGTTCAAGAAGGAAAACTCTAAGAAATGTATGGTACCTATTCAAAGAGGGACAATATTGAGTACATCTCAATGTCCAAGCTCAAAGGATGAGCAAGACCAAATAAAGGATATCCCATATGCGTTTGCTATAGGATCTATCATGTATGCGATAATATGCACTAGACCAGACGTGTCATGCGCGTTAAGCATGACAAGAAGATTTCAGCAGAATCCAGGTAATAGCCATTGGATGACTATTAAAAGTATATTGAAATACCTTAGGAGGACTAAGGATATGTTTCTAATATGCGGGTTTGGTGAAGAGAAACTCGTTGTAAATGGTTACACGGATGCGAGCTTCCAAACTAATCGAGATGATTCTCGATCACAATTGGGGTACGTCTTCATTATGAATGGAGGAGTAGTGTCGTGGAAGAGTTCAAAAGAAGACGTGGTAGCATTGTCCACTATTGAATCCGAATACATATCCGCCTCCTTAGCAGCTCAGGAAGCTGCATGGATAAAGAAATTTATCGCCGATCTAGGGGTGGTCTCTACCATTCAAGACCCCCTAGAAATATTTTGTGATAACGAGGGTGCGATTGCACAAATCAAGGAACCCCGTGCACATCAAAACACTAGACACATTGAGCGGAGATTCAACTATATAAGGGATGAAGTTGAAAAAGGAAAGATATGTATTCGTAAAGTTCACACCAATCAAAACATTGTGGATCCACTCACGAAGCTCCTTGAAAGGGCAAAGCATGAAAGTCATACTTCTGCCTTAGGACTTCGATATTCTAGTGATTGGAGCTGATTTGTTTAGTATTTAAAAGTTTGGAACAATGTCATATTCAACTCTTTTATATATTTGTGATATTCTGAGTTATGTTCCTTTTAGCATGTATACATCCATGAATATGTTTATTATTCTAAATATCCGTAGTCGGTCATGTTTGTGGGAACAAATATGAACGTAAGACTATTATGAACATGGATTCGTGGATATTCATAAGGCATGAATATAGAGAAATTAGTTGCTGCCAAAGTTCATAGATATTAGCGGGATACGAATATTGGACTGACCCACGTCTCAAGTTTTACTACATGGAATTTTCTTGATTGATCATAAGTAAATTTGAGTAAAGGCGATCATTTGGTATCCTTCGACCTAAGATGCATATTGGGTTTTGATATTCACCAATGTGTTATACCTTGAGGTAGTTCTTCACGACTCTGAAATAATGGACAGTACATAAGGCTATGTTCAGGTGTGACACGAGGTGATTGTGAGAAACATATGTAGTCAAGATGGAATTTGTTCCTCTTATTTGTTGAGAGCAAGATGTCTAAGGCCTGATTAAGTTAAATCAACAAGGAATGATCATACGGTGTCCATGGATTTAACATGACATCTGTAACAAAAGGATAAATGTTTGATTACCTAAATTATTTCAAGTTGGATACTTTAAGGAGATGATGTTATTGAATTGCTTTTAGTCATGCGTATTAAGGGTAGTGAACCACTGTTAGGCGGTATATACTGCTTGCATCAATCTTCTATGAATCTTGTGCAAGTAAGAGATTGTTGGATTCTTTATGCCCAAGACACATAGAACATTGATGTGGTTAGTATGTTATGATCCAAGTCGGGTCATACCCAATAACAAGCTTAGCAAACAACCAATTAATATTAAATTGATGATATGATCATGCAATTAAATAACTACACCAATTTGGAAAATGGGTTTTGTAAATAGATTGTATATGAGATGGAACAACTTATAAGGATATTTTGTTCATGGGTATTATTTGTAATGTAACTTAAATTGGTTAAATAACATTAAGTAATAAGAGTGTGTAATTATATAATTAAAGGGTTAATTACATAACTTAGTTAAAAATGTCTAGTTAAAATAAAATGGTAAAAAAATTGGGGGGAACCCCAATTTGAAAGAAATTCGCCCCCCCTTTGAGATGGTTGCCTTGTTTTGTTTCTTGATACAAGACATCATTTACAACACACACACTCCATCTCTCTCTCTCTTTCATACATGCAAAGGACCAAGAACAACATATTCTCTCTATTTTCTTGAAGAAGTTCAAGGCTGAAAATCGGATTTGCATCTCTTCTTGGTTCGGTTTTGGTGTTGAAATCCTAACAAAAGGGTCTTTGCTTGATGCTTGTGGGTATGGAAGGTTGAGGACACCTCTCCTTGGTGTTTTGGTTGTTCAAGAACCTCATCTTCTTCATCTATTCACGTTTTGGTTGAGGACACCTCTCCTTGGTGTTTTGCTTGGTTGTTATTTCTTCTTAATATCTAGTCCATTCACATATATTTGATCCTATGTTCTTGGGTTTGTTGTTACTAAGTAATAAGCCCTAATTTTCAGTTCACAAAACATTATATTAAGGTTTTATTCCGTTGCGTTTTCATGTCTAAATGGTTAAACAACTTTGATAATGGTCCAACTAACCCAACGCTTTGGGAATGATTGTTTCAAAAGCAACATTCTTACCAATGTTTAGTAGATCATCATCATGTTCATTAGAATCATCCAAGTCATCACACTCATCAAAGTCAAATTCATAGTCATTTGTTATATATTTTCTAATTTTAAAGACTCAGTTTCATTCACCTTAGTTTAATTGTGATTAACTTGTTGAATAGAGTTTGTTTCAAACCTGGTGCTTGGCACAAAATGATTTGACAAGTTATTTGTCATTGATTCAGGTAAAGGTGATTAATTATTGTTTATAGGAGGTGCAACAACATTATATCCCAACCCATACTTGTTCTTTGATTTAATATGAGAATTTAATAATTTCTCATATTACTGAGATGAAAGTTGAAACTTCTAAAATTTCACTTCAGTTGATGCATGATCAGCCATGGATTTAGTTAAGGAAGTGGTCAGATGCTCAACTTGTGCTTTTAAACTGTAATTTTCTTGAAACAAGTTTATCTAAATACTTTTGCAAAGACTTAATTTTGATTTGATATAATTTATATTCTCTTACATGAAATTCATTCAAATTCATTGTTTCTTTAACTTTATCAGACAGTTGTTGAGCATGTACTCTATATCTTTCAATTTTCTCAACACATATTGATGAACATAACCTATCTCTTACCTTTCTAGCCATGGGTGGAACTTTGTTCTCCATGTGAGCCATTAAAGCTTGATTTTCTTCAAAGACTTCCTTCTCATACATACTCCAGTCACAGGTTCCATCTTGAAGTATGAACAGCCCAATTCATTAGAGTTACTTGTTCCTATTATTGTATTTATGGGTTGTGGGGATGAGTTAGTCAGTTGTGATTGTCTAAAAGATCTTTGAGATGATGAAGGTCGGTGAGACTGATGTTGTTGATGTTGTGTCAAGTCAGGAATTGATTGTTGATTACATTCTCTAGAGAAATGTCCATAGAGGTTACATTTGAAACATCTTACCTTTGACATATCAACACCAGTCTTTCATATTTTACTTGTTGCAGCCCAATTTTTATTTCTACTAAAGTATTGTACGGCTCTATAAGTAATCATTGCCATTTGCCATTATAGATCTGTATCCTCTACTACATCTGGATGTATTTCTTCCATGTCTTGCTGGAAAATGTCGGCAAATGTTAAGGAGCTTTCCAGGTTAGCTTGAAAACTTGAACTGAAAGCTGCAAAGGCTGCTTTTTGTTCTTTAGATTCCAGAATGACAGTGATGGGCTCTTGTTTGGTTGTTATATGATGAAGACTTTGTTGTTTATGTAGATGTATCTCTTCTATCATCAGTTCCTCCTTTTTCTTTTCTTGACTTACTTTGATAAGATTTCTTTGAAGGCTTTGATGCATAGAAACTTACTTCCTCTTCATCTTCACTCAAAGTACAAGAGTTTTCACTATCATTGTTGGAAATGAAGGCACTTCGAGCACTTTTTGTTTCTTTAAAGTGATAGGGTGATACATGTGTTCTCACACTCTTGTTTCTTGATTTTTCATCCATTTCAAGAGCCTCAACTGTAGCTACCAATGTATCTAAACCAGTTGCTTTGAGGTCAATAGTGTTCTTGAACATGGACACAATTTGCTTCCAACTTTCAGGCATCACATCTTTTTATTTAATTCCTCATTTGTATATTTCAACTCCAAGATATTCATCGATTACAAGTTGAATAAATCTATGGAGTTATTGTGGAATTGATTCACCCTCAATATGATGAAAGGTTTCATATTATGAATGAAAAGTGTCCTTCCTAATGCTTCTGATTTCATCACTCCCCTCACAGAGTGTAAGAAGATTCTTTCCCAAGGAATTTGCTGTTTTATAATTCTCACACCTAATTAATATTTCTTCAGGTAAAGCCATACTAAGCAAGGTGTATGCTTTAATATTCAACTTTGACCTTCTTACTTATGGGTTGATTATTGTCATTATGATCCGGCTCAAGAGTGGGTGGAATATAAGGACTTTGAGTTATTGAAACTCATAAGTCAGAATCAGTATAATTCACAAGATTCCTAAACTTGTTTTCTAGGATTTAAAATCTGCTTTTGTTTCCATATAAGGACTTTGAGTTATTGAAACTCATAAGTCAGAATCAGTATAATTAACCAAAGTTACTCATGTTTAGTTAAAATCTAAGATTAATTAACTAAAGTAATGAACTAATTAGTGACAAAACTTAATTAACAAAAATTAAGCGATTGTGGTCATAAATCAGTCAATCCTTTTAATGATAATTGCAGGACCGTTAGAGGGTATGCACTTTCAACACAAGAACACAATGAGGAGAGTTACTTAGAACACTTAATAGATCAAATAGGGAACTAGTTAACTTTCATAAAAGATGATAAGAACACAAATAAGAATGAGACAGAACAAGATAGCAAACAACACAAGTAATTGGTTTTCAAGAATGTTGTATATTGCTTCTCAAGGTCTATTACAAATATTACAAAGCATACTTAGAAAGTTACAAGTACTTGAGATACATAGACTACATCCTACAGCTAACCATAGTTTGAAGGTCAACTAGATACACAAGACTAGACAACACAAAGAATCAAATGTAGAGTCAAAAGGTAATTTGCCTTTTGACTAGTGACAATGACATGCCATAACTCATATCCTATTATATTACAAAAAAGATAAAATTATATAAAGTAGAAAGCATAGACTCAGGCCTTCAATGTACAGTTATCAAAAACATGGACCTTTTCACTAACTCATGTAAGATGGTCACTTTACAGAATTGCAGCGGAAAAGTGGTCCAACTTTATGTTAAAGTTCATCAAATAAAATCATGTCTCTAAAAGTCTTTGGAAAAAATACGTCTTCACTCTTTAGCTTCGGAAGACTTTGTCTTTGAAGCTTCGGAATACTTCACTTTTGGCTTTGTAAGATGTTGGTCTTGGCTTCAGAAGATTTTACACTCAGAGTATATCTGGTGCAAGGTGTAAAACTTTCAAAGCATTTCTACTTATGTTCTTCAGTGCATGCATGCAAAAAGACTTTGGATGTTTTGGCTCCCCCTAGGCTAGTGCTACCAAAACATTTGAAGATATTCAGTAGTTGATAGTCCTCATAATGATGATGACCATGCCCTTCTTCATTAGATGGTCTGGATCACTCAGACTTTCATAATATCTCTTATCTTAAAGAGATCATGCAGAGGTAGGTTGAATAAGTCTTGCCATGTGTATACATCTTCATCGCCTTGATTTCTGATCACATGCCATCTCTCTGGATTAGTTGTGAAGGTCCAGGATAAGATGGGTCTTTCAACTGCAAGAAGAGCCACTTGAATTAGAGCTGATTGGGTTGCCTCTTCATGCACTTACTCAGGTTGATCTGACTCAGCCTGAGGTGTAGAGGTGGATGATTCAGGCTTCTTCTTCTTCTTTGAATTTAGTTTGGAAGCCAACCTATTCTTCCTCTTTGAAGACTTTAATTGAGAAAACTGGTCTGTAGCACCTTGTTGATTAGTCTTGTCTTTCTCAGTTGGGTGTTCCTCCCTTACAAGTTCAGAAGGAGAGGGAGTTTGTCCCTATTGTGGATCCAAAGATGGAGCTTGCTAAGGCTCAATAGAAGGTCCAGGTTGTGTTGTCTCAAATTGTTCAACCTTAACTTCCACTTCAGGTGGAGCTTGACATGGAGGGGAGTGTAAGTCAATTAGCTCTCCATTCTTGATCTTCTGCTTGATTACCCTGATGTGCTCATCCATTGTAGAGAGAGACATAGGGCCAAGTCTAGTTCCAGAGGATCCATAAAGCTTCAAGAAGCTCATCATCCTTTGTCTATTAGCAGACTTCTTCATACTATTTTGGATGATGGATCTTGACTTTGCAACCTCTTCTGTCATCTTTCTCTTTGTTGCCTTTTATTCTTTGAGCACTTAAAGTTCAAGTTGTTTGATATACTCAAACTCCATGTACTCAAAGGACAATGGAAGAAGTGCAGATGCCTGGTAAAGACCTGTGGCACTCAGTTAGTTAATCATGTTTTGCCTTTTTGTTTCCTTGTCTACATGAGGTTCTTGTGTAGTTACCACAATCTCTTGCACAAGGCTTTTATGAATTGGGGAGAGAGTAGGAATATGCTTGGATAATATTTTCTATCTCTTTTCCTCTTTGAAATTGCAGATGTAGCCTTGCATCCTATGCTTCCTTCATCTCTCTTGACACTTCCATGTCAGCCAGTTCATTTAGTTTCTCTAAGGGGAGAGATATAATCTCATTTATGTCATAGTTCCTGGTCTACAGGTAAGTAATCCTGACTGCCCTGAATTCATCATCTTGTGTGTTTGGTCTGGGGGCAGCCCTGATTGCAGCTTGCATAAAGCCTGAAGATCCAGAGGAACTTTCTACCCTTAACTTCCTCTTCTTCTCTCTCTCCTCCTCTTCAATCTCCTCAGGAGATAGAATCCTTTTCCCTTTGTCGCCCACAAACCTTTGTGACACAGGGTGGAGAGAGCTTTGGCCTTCATTGTTTGGTGTAGCATCTAAGCTCTGGCCAGAGAGAGGTTGTGAGACACCTTCACCAACAAGTGTTTCACTGAGGGGATGAATTTCTAAAGTAGTTATTGGCGTGACAAGGCTCTCTGGCTTTATCACTGGGCCTTAAGCCAAGGTTTTCCCTTTGAAGCTAATCTCAGGGTTTCCTTCAACATCCAGTTGACCAATGACATTACCTGATTGCCTTTGTCTCCTTCTTAGGTTCAACTCTTTAGTAATTTTGTCTTGAATCCTTTGTGCTAACCTGTCAGCTTATCTAGATTGACTTGGGTTGACAAGTTACATGTTGATCAGGTCAAGACCTTCATAGTAATTCAAGGTTTGAAAATTGAACACCTCTTGATGCCCTTAAACTCTTTGAAGAATGAGGGCTCTTCTATCAGCACCATACCTCCACCCAATAATGTAGTTTGAAGTTCCGTCAGGTGGGGATAATATAGCCCTTGAAATGCCTTTCTCAAAGAGACTCCTAATGAAAGAGTCTATAGTGTCCACATCAATCTGAACTTCTGGAAGTTGCTGAGTATGCACAATTGCAAGTGAGGATGGTGAGTCCTCAGTGTCCATACTCCCTGAAGAACTCCCAGGTTCTGTGACTATAATGACTTTCTCCCCTTTTTTGGTAGCATCACCCTTTTGCATAGGTGAGATAGGAGTTAGGTCAATCATATTCACAGGATCTTGTGTTCCTGGTTGAGCTCTTGTTAAAGGTATCCCAACTAGTTTTCTCTAAAATAAGATATCTCAAGTTGCTAATCATTGACCTAGTTGTGTAGGGTAGTCACCGGAGATTCAAGGTGACTAACCCTAGAGACTAAATAGGTGCATGTTTTTGATAGTTTTTGCGCCTTTAGTCTCAAATTCCCCTCATTTTCACTAGAAGAATCATTAGGGGATGAGATGATTGGACCAAAGTCCTCTCGCTCACCACCAGCTTTAGGTTCTTGGCTGCTGGGTTTCCTTTGCACATTGACAGCCTCAATTGAAGTGTCAATGGGCTGAGTTGCCATGGTTGAGGTCTTAATGATGTAATCACTTGCAGAAGTGAGAGCCTCTTCCATATGGACCTCCTGAACAGGTTCAGGGAGATCCACCTCAATGATAGGTGACTAATGTGGGGTAGAAAAAGGAGATTCAGTAGTACTCATCTCTCTTTGAGTAGGGGAAGAGTAGAGAGATTCATGGTACTCTTTGAAACCTAAGTCTTCATCAGTATAGAATGAGAGATTAGGAATGGGTTTATTTAAGTCTAAAGGCTGGGGATGGTAACTTTCCCCTGAAGGTTGTTCACTTGAGTGTTGAGACTCATAGTGATGGCTCAGGCATTTGGTCTTGTGAGCTCATCAGGGTAAGCATGAGGAACCTCACCACTGATTCTCAAAGAGATAGGAGTGGTTTGCTCCTTAGGGGAAGTGGGAGCTCTTGTATCCACTTCCTCCTGTATGGGTGAGTGTATGGAGGCCTGCACAAGCTCAATAGCTTGAGTAGGGATTCGTTTGGATTTTGTTTGGTAGGTGAGGATGATTTGTGGTCTTTTTGGTGGTTGGGAGGTAGAATGTGTGGGTTCAACACTAGCTTGTGTTGCTAGGTTGTCGTCAAGAGGAATAAGCTCTAACATTTTTTGGACAAAGGCTGTTTCTACCCCTAAGAAGCCTGCAGTTGGCTTCTTCATAATTTGAATGATGCCGGGCTTCATCTGGCCCAATTTAAGAATAATATATGTTTCGTCAACTATGAGCCCAATTCACAACTGAGAATGTGTTGAACATATCTAGCAAACATATAATACTCTAAGGAGTCCAAGTTTGCAAGCAAATTTGTATAAAGAAACTAAGAGTACCTGAAATTGACCCCTTGAACCATTCCATGCACTATGAAGGAGAGATCCTCAGGAATCTGGTGCTACCCTCGATGCTTGTTTGACAAGCTGTGGATAACTACATGAAGGATGAGACCTTCCCTTTCTTGAAGGTCTTTACCGAGAAATCTCCCTCATAACCCATCTGCTCAAAGGAATGATTTACATCTTCCTTTAGGAAGGAAAACTCACCCTCTTCATCATCCAGCTGCAAGTGAGTGTTGATTGTAGATACATGATGTTCCTAGTTTATGTGCTTAAATGTAAAAGTCTTTCATGTCTTACATATGTGTAATGTGATGATGTAATGAAATATGATATATGATATATGCCTTGGCGTTTATTTATTTTTGATTATTTCATATTATTATTGTGTTAAGTATAAGTCATATGTATGAACTTCATATATAAATTTGAGATGAGTGTACACAATTCTAAGTCAATAATGATTGAGAAATGTGTTCAACTTAGTCGAGTGATTATTCATGCTAATGGAGCATACTTATAGACCATACGCATGAATGTATAATACTAATGAACCAGTCGCACGACTGAACCAGGAGACTGGATCAGTCGTATGATTAAGGCATAAGATTGACTCAGTCGTACGACTGAACCTTCGGTCGTGCGTATGACTCAATCACTTGAGTCTATGGCACGACTGAGCCATGCTAATGGTTCAGTCATATGAATGGCAACTGCAAACCTATAAATACCACTTAATTCGTGGAAAACATAAAACTTGGATAGAGACTTCGAATATACATAAACCCTAGCCGTCTAGAGCGTCCAGAGCACCCAATCCAACTTCATAGCTCATTCTTAATCAATTTTTACTCATTCTTAATGTTTGTTTCATCGTTAGATCGATCAAGTTACCTTTCTCACTAATTGGATCGCCAATCAAATAGGATTCCGCACTATTTGATCTGGTTCACGTAGAATCCGTTAGTACTTCGTACGTACACGGTCCTAACAAGTGGTATTAGAGCCATTGGCTCGTGATTTTGTGTGGATTCAATTAGTTTAGGTGTTAAAACCTACGTTTTCAATCAAAAGAGTCACCACTTTACTTCAAAAGGTGTTTTCTATTTTTGCATGCATTAAAGTTTCGATTTTTCATCATACGGTAGATTAGGGTTCCTAGAAAACTCATATTTTGTGTTTAAGTCTCAAAATATTCATATTTTCAAACACAACAGCCTTCATTCGCACGATTGGTCCATTCGTACGATTGAACTCATTCATATACTCCATTCGCACAACTGAACTCAGTCGCGTCTCTCATTCGCACGATTGAACAACTTCGGTCGGTTGATTCCAATCATCTTGTTCATATGCAAGACTGAATCCAATCGCACGATTGAATTCATTCGCATCCTTCATTCACACGAGTGACCCATTCGCATAGCCCATTCGCATGAGTGAAACTATCTTGTTCTAAGTTTACCAAGTTTAAAGCAATGCAAGGCCATATTGCTGCATTTACTACTAGAAAGGACTCACACATCTAGAACCTTCTCCTTCTCGAGAATGAGATTGGAAACCATAACAAACCGCCAAAGTTGTTAACGTTGGATGAATACCCATAGTGGAAACATCAGTTTGAAATCTACTTAAGTAAAGTTGACCCAAATCTTTGGACATCCATTGAGATTTGTTACACGGTACTAGTCGATGCTAATGGAGTCAAGTTGACCTTGGGAGGAATAAGCAAAGCCCAGAGGATTCTGTTTAATGCTGAAAAAAGTATATGCCTTGTTGACTTAGTCTGTACCTAAGGACATCTTTCATCAGTTCTCTGAGGACAAGCAGGCTAAGAAGTTATGGGAGACATTGGAAAAGAGATATGAAGGAAATGTAACTCTGAAAGCATTGAAGGCAAAAGCTCTTAAAAAGGAGTTTGACAATTTTTCTTCAATTGAGAATGAAAGCTTAGATGATATCATTGATCGATTCTATCATCTAATGAGTCAGTTGCACACTCATGGTGTGACCACATCCATGGAAGATAAAGTCTCTAGCTTTGCTGATGGTCTGCTAGATAAATGGGATCCATTTGTGTCAAATCTAAGACAAAACAAAATTCTTGTTACTTTAGACATAAATGATTTCATCTTGAAGTTAAGGGAGGAAGAACTAAGTATGAAATACAAGTCAAAGAAAGGATCCTATGTTCAGAATCCTTCACTATTCCATTCAGTTCCAACTCCGGTTGTTTCATGCGCACCATTACAAACGTCGTTTGTGTCTAGCTCTTCTGCTTATTCCAAAAGTAGTGCATGAGGAACTGAAACGTCAGGGTCATCTAGAACCCAATAAATAGTTCCTGAGGCAAATACTACAAAGTTAAAGACCGAGAATCTCGGAAATGTCACAGTGGAAGTTTCTAAAGAGCACATGGACCTTCTAGCGGTTGTTGTACAATCTTATGATGGTTTATTGCTGGCAAGATTGGAAATTGTTTTCTTGCTGAGGAGGACTACGAGCAAGTTGATGAAATTGAGCTAGAAAGAGTGGATATAATGTGGGCCTTGGCTAGTGTTGTCAGAAGAGCAAAGAAGTTTGTTAAATAGACTGGGCAAAATCTAGTTGCCACTAAAGATATGACTATTGGATTTGGCAAAACCAAATTGACGTGCTTCAACAATGGTGAAAAGGGGCACTTTAAACGCGAGTGTGTAAAGCCAAAGAGAACTGGAAATGGGAATCTGTTTCCTACATTCAACCGTCAAGACAAGGATATGATTAGAACTTCATCTTCAAGTAAAGAGACAAAGGTTTTGACTGCTAAAGGTGATGAAGGTCAAGACTGGTCCTTCCGATTTGTTTTTGAGGGTGATCTAAACATTGATTTCTTTGATGCATTGGATGATGGATCTACAAGTGAAAGATACATCATAGCTAAGCAACTTTCAAATATCGAAGAAGCTAGGGATGTTGTTGATCATCTGGTTGATGAAGAGCTTAGTGCTACGAATACAGAATCTCCAGTCACCGAAGAGTCTCACACTGCTTTGATGGCTGATTCGTTTGATTCCTCATAGGTAAGTTCTAAACACCAATTATTTGAAAAAAATTCTTTTACTGAATATGACAAATTTAGGGAAAGCACTAATCTAAAATTTGCTAGGTTATTAGAACATAATGATAATCTAGTAAATGATTTACAACTCTGCACTAAAGCAAATCGTGTTTTAAAACAAAATGAGTGTAGCTTCAAAGAAAAGATAGAACTTTTAGGGAAACAACTAAGGAAAACCGAGGTTGTTGCCTTAAATCAATCAAATGAAATCAAGTTTTATTTAAACTCTTTGGAGGAAACTAAAAAGGAAAAAGTAGGTTTGGAAGTCGAGGTTGAATCATTAAAACAAAAACTGCACAGTTTAGCTAGTTCTTCTCACATAGTTCAAAACTTAGTTAAAGAACAAAATAACAGGGAAGGTCTAGGGTATAAGGTAGTACCACCACCATATGCAATCCTTTTGAACACTCAATGTTGACCAATCAATAATAACCTAGTAAAGGATCATGTGGTGTCTACTCCTCTGGTTAGTGATCCGGATTCTACGGGTAAACTTGTGTAATCTGTCACTAAACCGAAGGATTCTACTTTGAAATCAAAAGAGAAGATGCCTGTTGAGAATTTGGATGAAAAAATTGAAAAGGTTAGTTTAGGGTCAGGTTAACAAACGTCTATTTCAGAACCCAAAATGACTAATCCAATTAACCATAAACGTGTTAATCATCAAAGTCCAAATATAAAATGAAAGTGAAAGATGTTCAAAATGTTTAAACAATTAATTTTGTTACAAAAGGTGAAACATCTAAAAGAGAAGTGAAACAACCCAATCGGACACATCTCAAACCCCTACCAAACTCAACCCCACATCAAAATTTTCCTCAATCTGTAGAAGGGAGATCATGCTACAGTTGTGGAAAACGATGACATATCTATCCTAATTCTCCTTATTATCAGACACCCAAAAATAAAATTGAAGTTTTTGATGAAAAACAAAGATTTTCTAAAATTAGATCTAATACTCCACCTAAGAGTATTAGTGAACCAGAAGTTCAAACCATAAGCCAGTCGTCTGTTTACCACAAATAGGCCTTACACAAAAATGGTTTATGGAAGATAAAATCAAGTAATATGTCTCATAGTGAAAAACGAAAAAGAAGGATGCACCCTCATCCTCTGAAGGACAGTGGGTTGAGTTCATGATGTGTGATACCTCTGGGACACCCAAGCTAGTTAATGCTTGGGTCCCAAACCTAAACTAATTGTTGGGTTTTGTCACATGTAAAACAAGCTAGTTTAACCATTTAAACTATGAAAACGCAACGGGAAAAAGAGTTTAACATATGGTTTATAATCTGAAAATTTTTACCATTTTAAACCACAAATAAAACCCAAGAATAAGGATCAAAATGTATGTGAAATAGTATGCTATCAAACAAGACATAACAACCATAGGGTGTTAATAGAATCAACCTTTCTTGAACAAGATGTTGTAGATGAAAAGGATGAAGGTGATGATGTTCTTGAATGTGTAGCCTCCAAAATAGAAGACCTAAAGCTTGTATACCCACAAGCCCTTCCAAACACCAAGTTTGTTAGGAGAGCAACACCAAGGAACTCTCTTGCTTTGTTCCTTAAAAGGTCCAAAAATTCAGCCCTTTTTGGAGAGAGTTTTGCAATGTGTGTGTAAGAGAAAATGTGTCTTGGAGAGAGATGAGTTGGAAGAGTGCAAGTAAGTCTTAAGTCTTGAAAGAACCAAGACTAAAGACCCTTCAAACCCCCACATGGGGCTGTCGAAAATTTGTTTCAAAAATGGGTTTCCCCCATTTTGAAACTTTTATAAACTTGTACTCTTTCAACCCCTTAATTTATAAAATTAAAACCTATTTTAATTTTATATCATTAAGACACTTTTATTTGTTATTATTTAACAAACTTAAATAATGAAACAAATAATATCTCATGAACAAACTATCCATATAATATTGTTCTATTACAAAGCAATGTTTTAGAAAACCCATTTTCTAAATTGTTTTAAGTTTATTTGTATGAT
>BJCM01221946.1:0-12097 GCA_018326385.1 Flaveria bidentis | reverse complement strand
TCTTCTTTCTTCTTCTTTTCCCTCAACTTCTCTCTTGCAACTTTCTTTCTCTCTTTCTCCAGTTGATCCCGCTCTTTATTGAAGAGTCATAGGATCGTATCATCATTGTGTGGAGATAGTTCTTGAAGAAAGAAACCTCTGGAGGTTAGGAAAGCTATCCTTTCCCTCCGAAGCTACATGTCAGCTTCCCTCTTTTCTCTTTCTCTTTATTCCTTTAAGGCCAACCATGCTGCTTCCTTCTGTTATTCATTCTGCAACCTGGTTGCCTTTTCCAGCTCCACCAACTCCTCTAATGGTAGCAGGAGTATGTCTTCATTGGCAGCTCCAAGCTTGATGAGCTGGTCAATGATCTCTACCCTCTTCTTATTGTTGACTACCTCCTGGTTGGCTGCAGCTGCTTTGGAACTGGTAGCTAACAACTTTCCAGTTGGAAGTCTACCTTTTCTTTTAAGCTTTGCAATCCTCTCCTCCTCCTGAAGCTCTTCCACAATCATTTTCTTCTTTCCTTTGTCATCTTTGGAAGTGCTTTGGTGGTTCTTGGAGGGAGGATTCGGATTGTATGAGAGGTTGTGAAGATGTCTGAGCTAGAGGTTGATTGAGAAAGTCCTCACTATTCACCTCAGATGCCAGCTCTAGAATTGCATCTATGATGATTAGTGTAAGGCCCCGTTCCCAGGATGCTTATAGCTGGTCATTCATTGCACATAAAACATATATTTCCATTAAAGTAAAGAAAATACTGCAGCGGAATCATTAAAACAGACACCTCATTTCATTATAAAAGCTTTTGCAAAACAATACATCGTTATCAAATTTCAAAATACATGTTGCATTACATCACAAAAGCATTATAAAAATGGATGCCATCCAAAAGAGCTGAGTAGCCGCCCCGTGCCATCCTCAGCAACATTACCTGCCAACTGAAATACATAAAAGTCAGCTTTGCTGAGTGAGTTCTAGTTTTATAATAAAACATACTTTATCCTTCGTTAAAACCATTCTTTACTTTCATACATGATCATGCACTATACATACACATAGATAATATCATTATTATCTTCATCGTTCGTTCATACATTCTTTCATTCATCGTGCGTCATCACCATTCACTTTCATTACTTTCATTCTCATTCATTCTTACTTTCTTACTTTCATTCATACGTTCATCATTATTTCATTTCATTCCATCAAAACCATAAACTTTACCCCTCCGTCATGGATAAAGTTGATACTGGGCCGAAGTCTATAATAGACCTTCCGTCATAGCGCCTAGCAGCCTGGCCACAGTATCTAGGGGTAAATTCAGGTGTACCATTGCCATGTGCTATACCCACCGTCATGCATAAAGCTGATACTGGGCCGAAGTCTATCATAGACCTTCCGTCATGGCACATAGCAGTCTGGCCACAGTATCTAGAGTAAGCGACAAAGGTTCCATACAAATGGTTGGTCATAAAGATGGACCCCGATGTGCATTCTTCAGGGGTAGCTAACCCACAAACCGTTGGGATAACACCCTATATTGGGGGTGTGTCCCGACATACAAGGCTTGCAAGACTTACATTCTTTTCTTCGTTCATTCATTAATACATGCATTCATTCATCATGTTCCTCTTTCATTATCTTCCACTTTACATTACATAATACTTTCATTTCATTCATTTACATTCAACGTAAAGCCATGGGAAAATATCATACAATAAAAAGGAACATCACCATAAACATGCAACATCACCATACACGGCACCATCATACATACATAACATACATCATACATACCATCATGCATAAACATACATCATCATACATCATCATTCATGCCCATCATAATGTCTATGCCCTCAAAAGTCAGCTTACATGAGCCCCCGGGAACCTCCCAATTCAAAGCCTACCTCTATGCATCTCCCCGAAAGTTAGAAAGTTAAACTATGCTCTTTTCGGGCGCACAAGCCTTACTTGAGCGTATGGACACTCTTAAGTCGCATGACCTCCCAGGCGACTGAACACTTAGGCGAATAAACATCGGGCGATTGGACCCTATGCGAATGGACCTAATGCGGATGGGTACTTATGCGGATGGGCACTATGGGCGAATGAATCCAATGCGGATGAGTACCTAGGCGTATGGATCCTCAGTCGCATGACTCACATGCGAATGAACCTCAATCGCACGACTCACATGCATAAGGACCTCAGTCGCATGGCATCCATGCGCATGGACTTCAATTGCATGCTTTTGGGCCGTATGGCCTCCTGTCGCATGCCATTCGGTCGCATAGCCCTAGCTGATGTAGAATGCAGTTCATCCCAAACGTAATCTGCACTTTTCAGCCTCCAAGCCCCCTCAGACCTGTTCTAAGCCAAAATCAACCATCCTAAACCTTGGGAACACCTACCAAAACACCATTCAAGCACACATAAACAAGAAAACAAACTCCACCCGCATCACACACAAACACACACATACAGGTTCAACACACACACACACTTTAAAAACGGGTTTTACTTTGTGTTCCAGCCCCAAATCAGTTGAAAACGTGTAAAAGAGGGGTCCTAGAACTCACACAAACCTTCTCCCGTTTTGGCAAGTTTGGTCCCTCGACTTTGGGCTTTATTTCTTTTCTTTCTCTTTTTCTTCTTTCTTTGGCTTCAAGGGAAATAACCGGGCGTTACAATTAGATACTCAAACAATGAGAATAGTCCTTCCACAGCTTTCGTCTCAGCTTCAGAAGATTCAGTTTGTTCTTCCGAGACTTTGATTTCAGCTTCGGAAGTTTGAGGGAGTGCAGTATCTGTCCCAACTATTTCGGTTGCTAGGCCATCGGTCCTCATTTCCCCTTTAAATTTAATCTCAGGTTCCACTTGGACCTTAGGTTGACCAAGTTCTTCCACAATGGTAGAAGGTGCACTTATCCTCTGAAGCTCTTCAGCTCTAAACTATATCATTGTCGCATCAAGGCTTGGCTGATCTAGAGCGGATCTCAATAGGAACTAGGAGAAGAGCCTATAGAGATCTCTAAGCATCCTTGGGTCTATCTGCAATACAACTTGGGATAGCTCAGGAAAAGTAGTTGTAGTGGGAGTCGAATATTTTGAAGTTGAAGTTTGGCTCAGTGGTTCCTCAGATGTTTGTCTCTGAACACTCTCCCCTTTTTGGTAGCATCATATTGAGAGCTAGATGAGCTGGAGGAAGAGGTCAGGGAGACCTGAATGGGTACATGCCTAACAGATCTCTCAATCTACTTCTAAGCTAGTTGAGCCTTGAGACTGTCAATCTCAAGTTGCTGAGTGGCAGATCTTTCCTCTAAAGTCCTAACCTTGGATTCAAGATTTGAGACTTTAGACAGTAGGTCTTTGATGATGAGTTGCATTCTTCCCTCATATTCTTTTGAAGAATCATAGGGAGATGAGGTAACATGCCTGGTATGTTCATCCGCACCACTAGATGTGGTTTCTTGTCACCCTGGTTTCCCTTGTTTGATGATGTCTCTTTCAGAGTCATCAAAAGGCATGGTTGCCGCAGATTCATTCTCAGAAATGTTACCACTGTCCATAAGGTCCATCGAGGCAGCTGAATCTGCATGATTCCCCTCCATTTCCATGGAGAGACGTATTCTCTTCATCAGTTTTGAAGAGAAGGTCAGTGAAAGATAGAGATGTTAAACCTATTGACCCGGGATCTTGATCAATGTCTACAGGCATTGAGCCTATGGTGGGGTTGTCCCATTTTGGCTGCTTAGGGGAGTATAGATACTGTCCTGAGGGCTTTTGGTTTGGCTTTTGGGCTCATGGGTTTGAGACTAAGGAGACTCAAGACCCATATTGAGGTCAAATGTGTAGGATGGTAAAACCTCAGACTGAGTGGGAGCCTATTGTTCCACTCTAGTCTTTTTGGATTGAATAGGAGGACCTTGTTCAATGAGAGAAGATTGAACAAGGGTTCGTTTGGGGCGTCTTTGATATGTGATGGTGATGGGATGAGAAGGTAGGTTTGGCAATATGATGGTAGTTGCTGGTGTGGGTTCATCACCTGTGGGGTTAACAGGGATGTCACCAGGAGCTATTTGCTCAGTCATACCTGGAAGCAGAGTTATCTACCAGTGAAATTGGTGGATACTTTCTTCAAAGTCTTGAAGATAGTCCGCCTCATGTGAGGGATAGTCAGAGTAGCTGCATAGACAAGCTGACTCTGGTCTAGTTCACAGTTGATTATGTGCTGGAGAAATCTGGGATACATGAAGAATGTTTCCCGTTAGAGATTTCCCATGAGATTGGTCAACATAAATCTTGAGTAGTTGAATCTAAGGCTTCTCACCATTCCATGAACTAGGCACCCTAGTTCATATGGAATTTGATCCCATCCCCCAGATTTATTGGACATGCAATGAAGAACGACATGCAGCAGGAACTTCCAGTTATATGAGAAGTTGAACTTGTAGACTGTGGACCTGCTGACGTTTCCACCATATCCCATTTGCATGTAGGTGTTGTCCAAATCTATTTTGGGGAACTCTGTGTTGGGTTTTGTAACATGTTAATCAAAGTTAGTTTAACCAGTTTAAACTATAAAACACAATGGATATAAGGTTTAAACATGTTATTTACAATCTGAAATTTTCACCATTTTAAAGCATAAACAAAACCCAAGAATAAGGATAATATATATATATATATATATATATATGTGTGTGTGTGTGTGTGTGTGTGTGTGTGTGTGAAATATTATGCTATCAAACCATAAAACAACCATAGGGTGTACATTAAAACAATCTTTCTTGCACAAGATGTTGTAGATGGATAAGATGAAGGTGATGATGTTCTTGAATATGTAGCCTCCAAAAGAGAAGACCTCAAGATTGTATACCCACAAGCCCTTCCAAACACCAAGCTAGTTATGGAGCACAACACCACAACTCTCTACCAATGCACCTTGAAAAATCCAAAAATTTCAGCCCTTGAAGCCTTGAATCCGAAAATTTCAGCCCTTGTTTGGGAGAGAATGCCTTGCTTTGTGTGTGAGAGAGAATGTATGTTTTGAAAGAGTGCAAGAGTGTCTAAAGTCTTGCAAAGAACCAAGACTAAAGATGAGTTCCCAATGCCTACATGGGGCAGCCGAAAACAAGGTTCAAAATGGGTTCCCCCCCATTTTGAAACTTTTATAAAATTTTACTCTTTCAACCCTTAGTTTATAAAATTAAAGTCTATTTTAATTTTATAACATTAACACATTTTTATTTGTTATTATTTAACCAACTTAAATAATGAAACAAATAATTTCTCATGAACAAATTATCCATATAATGTTGTTCTATCACAAAAGCAATGTTTTAGAAAACCCATTTTCTAAATAGGTGTTAATATTTATTTGTATGATCTCATCAACAAATAAATATTTATTGGTGTTTGTATAGCTTGTTATTGGGTATGACCCAACTTGGATCATAACGTACTAACCACATCAATCTTGTATGTGTCTTGGGCATATAAGATCCAACACTCTGTGGGGGCACCTTCATCCTGAAGTGTAAGGCCCCATTCCCGGGACGCTTACAGCTGGTCAATCATCGCACATAAAACATATATTTTCATCATCTTACATAAAAATGTTACAGCGAAAACATTTAAACAAACATTCCATTTCATTATAAAGGCTTTTGCAAAATAATACATCGTTATCAAGTTACAAAATACATGTTGCATTACATCACAAAAGCATTATCAAAATGGATGCCATCCAAAAAGAGCTGAGTAGCCGCCCCGTGCCATCCTCAGCAACAGTACCTGCCAACTGGAAACACATCAAAGTCAGCGTTGTTGAATGAGTTCTAGTTTTAAATAAAACATACTTTTCTTTCATTAAAACCGTCCGATAATTTTGTACGCGATCACACAACATACATACGTACAGACAATATAATTATTATCTTCCATTACGTTCGTCACATTCTTTCATTCATTAATCATTCGCTTCATTCGTTCATGACATCTTGTCTTACATTCGTTCATTTCGCACATATCGCACGCTTCGCACATTTCGCACTTTCATACCTTCGTACCCATCGTACATATCACACAAATCGCACCAATGGAGTAGTCACTAAGACAGACTCCTCCTGTGTGTGTGAACTCTTAGGGGTTTAGCCAAAATTGCATGCTGTCTCATGGGTTAGCCAAAATCGCACGCTACATAGCACACAGTGAATACCACATCGCACGTATCGGGGAAATTACCAAAATTGAACCCCCTACTGTGTGTATGAACCCACATGAGTTAGCCAAAATCACACGCTACATAGCACACAGTGAATACCATATCGCATGTATCAGAGCAGTCACCAAGACTAAACTCTTACTGTGTCTATGGTCCCTTATGAGTTAGCCAAGATCGCACGCTGTAAATACACACAGTTGAGCTAACAAATCTCAATGAGTTGTGAACCTCCTTTCATTTGCTTGCAAGCCTTTCATACTTTCATTCATTCATTAATGCATGCATTCATTCATTACGTTCCTCTTTTCATTATCCTCCACTTTACATTACATAATACTTAACCGTTTCTCTCATTAACATTCAACGCAAAGCCACGGGAAGACAAACATACATAGATAGGAACATCAGCAAGATCATGCAATTCCTTATATAACAGCATGCATACATTACATACATAACACATACCATCATGCATAGCACCATCAATCGCACATCATTGATCGCACATCATCATACAAGGCATCATACATACATACATGATACACATCATGCATAATCATACTACATCATACATCATCATCATGCATATGCATCAATCATACATCATAGCATGCCCATCATAACATCTATGACCTCAAACAATCAACTTACATAGCCCCGGGAACCTCCCAAGTCAAGGCCTACATTTCACCCTTTTTCCAAGAAGTCAGAAAATATTCATAGTGTTCATCCACATTTACTATAGTTCATCCGCATTTTCTATAGTTCATCTGTATTTGTTGTAGTTCATCCGCATTAACCTTACTCATCTGCATTTCCCATACTTAGTCACTGTTCATCCGCATTTCATCCATTGCTCATCCGCATTGACTTACTTAGTGGTTAATGCTCATCCGCATTAACTGTCATCCGCATTGACGTACCATGCTCATCCGCATTGACTTACTTAGTGGTTAATGCTCATCCACATTAACTGTCATCCGCATTGACTTACCATGCTCATCCGCATTGACTTACTTAGTGGTTAATGCTCATCCGCATTAACTGTCATCCACATTTTTCATTCGCATTTGTTCACACTTTAGCAGTTTTCTTAACTTAGGCGTATAAACTACTATTTGGGCGCATGAGCAACCTAGGGCACACTATTCATCAGATTCAGTTCCCAAATCTCATCTTTCATGTTCTAAGCTTAAATTTTACTTTCTAAGCCTTAGCAACACAGCCATAACATCATCAAATCATGAACACAGTCCAGAATCACACCACAACATCATCATACACACAATCAAACATACATGTATCAAACCCAGTTTTATAAAAATGTTCACTCATGCATTTTCAGCCCCAAAATAGTTAAAAACCAGTAAAAGAAGGGTTCTAGAACTCACCTTAGCAGCTCTTGAGTATGGCTTCTTCCAAATTTATTTGCAAATGAGTTCAACCGCCTAGAAACCCACTAAAACACACACCCGAACACATACAAACATACAAAAGCATACAACCGAGGCAAGACCAGTTAAGAACACTTAAAACCATGAATTCTCACCTTGAATTCGAATCTTCAGCTTGTTCTTCTTCAAGACTCGAGAGTTCTGCTGCACTTCTTTCTCTCTCTCTCTAAAAATGCTAAAGATCTGGATGTTGTAAGAGGAGAGTGGGCTGCCATGCCCACTTTATACCCACTTTCAACCCTTTTTTTCCTTTTGACACTTTTTACCCCTCAACTTGGGTAAAATATATTTTTCTTTCTTTTTCCTTCTTTCTTTAGCTTCAAGGAAATAACCGGGTGTTACATGAAGCTCGAGATGCTCCCTGATGAGTTGCTCAGTAATGACCAACTCCTGGCCACAAATGCTCAATCGAATTACATGAATCCCATTTAGGGTTTCAATTTGTCCGTTTTCCTAAAATTCACCTATGTGATTGGAGTACACAGTAGGATTAATAGTCAGGGTAGTGCAATAGGATGATTAGGTAAGAAAGGAAATGATTTCAGAGAAGTTGGCATCTCTTGAGGAATCAAGAAGTGAGAATTTATTGTGCTGAGGGTTAAGTGCCATTTGGACTTGGGTAAATTGAGAATGAAGAAAGCTATTAGGGCAGTAAATTATGGTAAGAAGATGAAAATGAATAGTCGGGATTATTTAAAAGAGAGTGAAATGGCAGTAGAAGGGGTTTGGATAAGATGATGTGATGTTTTAGCAAGAGATTTGATAGGGGCGGTAAGGTTTTAGTTCAGTTAAATAATCTGACATCATTAACAAAATCTTTACTTTTTACAGTGTGGGGCCCAAAAGATTTCCGTTACACAGTAAAGTCTTTCTTCCGAGTATAAACTACTTCTGAAGGTAATTTGTCTTCCGAAGGCAATATTTACTTCCAAAGATAGAATTCTATTTCCAAGAGTAAAGCTTACTTTCTGAATGGAGAGTTTTTCATAAGCTTTGAAAGTAGATATGATATGTAATCAATCACTTCTTCCGAGACTAAAAACTCTTCCGAGAAGAAAATTTTCCTTGGAGGAATTTTTCTTCAGAAGATATATATATAACATCTTCCGAGGGTTAATTCCTCTTTAGAAGAATTTACACTTAGTAAAAATTTCAGAGAGAGACCTTTTGTAACAGGGCTTATATTGCATTGACATAAGACATTACATATTTAAAAAGGTTTTCAAAAGAGGTAGACTAATCAATGTTTATCATCCCAATGGCTGTAATGAGATACTTAAATCTCTGTTCATCAAAAGCTTTGGTGAACAAATCAGCATATTGTTCATTTGAATCAACTTTGATTAGCTTGATTAGATTTTTCTCATTAATATCTCTAATGAAATGATACCTTATATCAATATGCTTTGTCTTAGAGTGCTTCACTGGGTTTTCAATGATGGAGATAGCATTGTTATAGTCAATGTGGATAAGAGTGCTCATAAAATTGAATCCATAGTCTATCATCTGGTTTTGAATCCACAGCAGCTGAGCACAGCAACTTGCAGCAGTAATGTATTCAGCTTCAACAGTTGATGTAAAGACACAAGATTGTTTCTTGCATTGCCATGAGATGATCCTTCCACCAAGAAATTGACATCCTTTTGATGTTGATTTCTTGTCAATGTTGCAGCCACCATAGTCACTGTCAGAGTATCCATAGAGATTAAAATTGTTGTTCCTTGGATACCAGAGACCTAATTTAGGCGCTCCTTTGAGGTATCTGAGGATTCTCTGGGCTGCAGCTAGGTGAGACACCTTTGGAGTAGTCTGATATCTTGCACACATGCATGTAGCAAACATGATGTCAGGTCTACTTGCTGTGAGATACATCAGAGAGCCAATAATTGCCCTATACTGATGTTGATCAGTATCCTCCCCTCAGAATCAGGACAAAGATTATGGTTTCTAGGTATGGGTGTCTTGGCTGACTTGAAATTTTTCATGTTGAATCTCTCTAAGATGTCATTGACATACTTAGATTGATTGATGAAGAACCTTTCCTTCATTTGCTTCACCTGAATTCCAAGGAAAAAGTCTATTTTTTCCATTGAAATCATCTCAAACTTCTTCTTCATGATGCTTTCAAAGTCTTTACACATTTGATCATTTGAAGAACAAAATACGATGTCATCAACATAGAGTTGAACAAGCAAGATGTCCTTTCCAGACTTCCTTATGAAAAGAGTCTTATCAATGGTACCTCTAGTGTAACCATTCTTCAGAAGAAATTGAGACAAAGTCTTGTAAGGCCCCGTTCTCGGGACGCTTACAGCTGGTCGATCATCGCACATATAACATATATTTACGTTTATCTTAAATAAACATCGCAGCGGAAACAAAAAAGGACACTTCATTTCATTATAAAGGCTTTTGCAAAATAATACATCGTTAACCAGTTACAAAAATACATTGTTGCATTACATCACAAGAGCGTTATATAAATGGATGCCATCCAAAAGGGCTGAGTAGCCGCCCGTGCCACCCTCAACAATCATTACCTGCCAACTGGAAACACATAAAAGTCAACGTTGCTGAGTGAGTTCTAGTTTTATAATAAAACATACTTTTCTTTCATTAAAATCGTTCTTTACTTTCATGCGATCATACATCATACATACACATAGATAATATCATTATTATCTTCGTCATTCATTCATTCATTCATTCATTCTTTAACTTTCATTCATTCATTGTACGTCATTAACTTTCACATTCTTTCATCATTATATCATTTCTTTCCATCAAACCATAAAAATTACCCTTCTGTTCATGGTACTGGACCTAGGCCTATCATAGACCTTCTATAATGGTGCACCACACCTCTGGCCATAATACCTAAGGTAAAGTTTAGGTGTACTATTGCCATGTGCAATACCCTTCTGTTCCTAGTATTGGACCAAGGCCTATCATAGACTTTCTATAACGGTGCACAACACCTCTGGTCACAATACCTAGGGTATGCAGCAATGGTTCTATACAAATAGTCAATCACAAAGAAAGACCCCGATGTGCATCCTCCCGGGGTAGCGAACCCACACACCGTTGGGCTAACACCTTTCAATGGCGTGTCCCGACATACAAGGCTTGCAAGGCTTGCAAGACTTTCATTATTTTCATCATTCATTAATGCATGCATTCATCATGTTCGTCTTTTCATTATCTTCCACTTTACGTTACATAATACATTCATTTCATTCATTAACATTCGACGTAAAGCCATGGGAAAATAATCATACATCACAAGGAACATAAACATAAGATTCAGTCATGATCATGCAGGGCATCATACATACATAACATACATCATGCATAATCATACAACATCCTACATCATCATCATGCATATGCATCAATCATACATCATAGCATGCCCATCCTAACATCTATGACCTCAAACCGTCAACTTACATAGCCCCGGGAATCTCCCAAGTCAAGGCCTACATTTCACCCTTTTTCTAAGCAGCCAGAAAACAGTCTAAGTATTCATTCGCATTTACTATAGTTCATTCGCATTTGCTATAATTCATCCACATCGCCCTTTTTGTTCATCCGCATTTCCCATGCTTCATCCGCATTTGTGTTTATTCATCCGCATTTCACCATGCTTCATCCACATTAGTCATCCGCATTTGTTCACACTTAGACTTTCTCATCCACATTGACCTTACTCATCCGCATTTGTCGTCCACATTTCACCATACTTAGTCGATCCTCATCCGCATTGACTTACTTAGTGGTTAATGCTCATCTGTATTGACTTACCATGCTCATCCGTATTGACTTACTTAGTGGTTAATGTAATCAACATTATTCTTTTGGCACTTTTTCCCAGGTTGTGGTTAAACATACTTGACAAACATACATTTTGGAAACAATTGTCGTAGTCTGCTTGTAATCAACATTATTCTTTTGGCACTTGTTCCCGGGTTGTGGGAATGCATTACAATGTTATCTTCTTTTTTTATGTGAATCATTTAATATGTTTATGCTTATGGCTATATTTTCGTGAATATTGACTAAACACGACACAAGTCCCCTTGTTGTCGGGTGTTGTCATGACACGCTTGTCATCTTTTATTTTATTGCATCTCTATAGCTTACCATGTGTTATGATGATCCCGTCTCGTTAGATCACCGTGTTTCCGCTTTTAGCGGGAGTGTGACAGACTGGTATCAGAGCCATTGGTTATAGAGAATTAGGCAATACACTTGACCTAGACTATAACCTAGGAACCTTCATGTAGATTTGCATGCTAGGGTTGTGTGCATTTTATATCTCATACGTGTTCCTCATTACTTGATTTGTTTATCTATCTGTTTCGTGATCTTTTCACCCTGTGAGGGAGCCCTCGTGCTCACTCCTTATGGGATGCTTCTATTGGATCTTCCG
>BJCM01221881.1:0-13607 GCA_018326385.1 Flaveria bidentis | reverse complement strand
GGGGGTGGGGGTTTCTTGATTGCAATGGTCACACAAAATGATCCGACATAGGTGTGTCACGATTAAAAAAATGCGGCATGAGAGGAGGGTTGCCGCACGGCGTAAGGGGCCACTGTGCCTCACGGAGGGTGCGCCCCTCCCCCCTTATATTATCAAGTAATCATTTTTAAGCACTAATCGACTGTTTTAACTTTAGATTAAAGTGTTTAATGTGTATCTAGATCAACACATTGACTGTTTGACCACTAATTTGTGTATTTTAATTTTTTAATCAAGGGTTAGTTTGTATCCAGATTGATACCACTAGGGTGTGTTGAAATGATGAACTTCTTGAATGGTTAAAGTTTTAAGTTTTATTTTAAACAAGTGAAGTAGATTGAATTATGTTTACTAGATGTGAGTTTGTTGTTAAAAGAAAATCAAAATTGACATCAAATAGGAATTCAATTGAGTCTTAATTACTTAAAGAACCCTCCATGTGCCCGACATTCATTTTCACTCAACCTTTGCTTATTGCATTATACAGTTGTATCTACCATTTGCTAAATTATTTTAATAATAGAAAACAATCAACATAATCTCTTCTTTCATCATCAACACAAAATATATCTAAAAAGTTATTAGATTCTCAAATACATTATTCGACGGTGTATCTAAATTGGCTGATACATGTGCTAATAACATCCAAAAATCATCTTCATTTACTTGTTTTTATATTCAACTGTTAAAAGAAATGGTCTTTTAGAATAAGGTATATTATAATTTATAAATAGTAGAATAACATGTGATTTGTGGGACCTATATAGACCTGTGATCATTAGTAGCCTTTTCATCTATTTTATTGTCAATTATTATTCAATCTTTAATGCTTTAAATTCCTTTAATTATAATTTTACTTTCGACTAAGCAACACATTTATTATAAATAAATAACAACATTCTCTCTATAAGAAGAAAAAGTATTCACTACAAGCTGTCTTTTTTCTCTAAAAAATCAATTTATATGAATTATTCTCTAAAGCAAATGAATATTATTTTCTGTAGTTTATTGAAATTTAACTATAAAATAATATTTCTTGAAAAAAAAGGAACAAAAAGTTTAGAGTTCAAAAGCGTCACGAGAGTGAACTGTCCAAAATATTGTCTTCTTGTTAGATGTTAATATTTTGTGCCATGCCAGACAACACACCCTTATTTGGTCTCTTTGAAATGTTTATTTTTTAAAATTAAAATTAATATTATCTAGAGAATATATATAATTTTATGGGTTAAGTTTAAATAAGAGTCAGAAAATATTTAATGAAGCCACGTATACACTATAACAATTTACAAATCGTGTATGTATTCACCTTTTAATAGTTAATACAATATAACTTCTAACAAAAGTTAATGAATTTACAAATCGTATATGCATATATGTATGCATATAGTGGTGGTATCGAACGATGGCAACTATATGTCTAAAAAAACATTTTATTCACTTTTAGAATACATGTGAATACATGTTGTTTCTAGTGAAATTCATAGTGTATTATCGTTTTCATGGTTCTTGAATAGATAGTGTTTCTCGTTTAAATCCATCGATTTTAGACATATGTATATGATGGATACATTCAATACACAACCAATTATAAAGTGAACCATATAGATATATAATACTTAGATATACTTAAATTGATTTTGTATTTAACGTTTGACTGTCTATTGATATATATGTATATATATTTGTCATTTGTGGGTGTGTGTCTATATATTTTGTCATATGTGGATGGTGTGTATATAAAGAGACAGAAACATGTGTAGAAGACATGAAGACAGTTGTGAGAACTACAAGCAGGATGATGGAAGAGGATTTACATTCTTCTGAAATTGAACACCAAGAAACTCAACCACAAAACAATTCAAAATTCAGCAAATCTCTCCAAGTAAGCCGACTTTATATCATCATCCTTTTATTGATATAATCATATGATTATTATTACTACTACTACTACTACTACTGCTGTATATTATTATCTGGATAATTCAAATTCCACGAGTTGACATACTATTTTCATTGTGTTTCATGAATCTAGAGGCGTGTTCGTGGAGACCTTCATATATGTGTTTAAAGAAAACCAAGAATCTTTTTATAGAATTAGATTTTTTTTGTGTGTTTTTAAGAATATGGAAGTGAAAATATTGTGTTTTGAATTTTAATTTTGGATGTTTTTTTTTCGTGGTGTATGCAGGAATTGAAGGATTTATGTTCACAGCTTCATGCAGCAGCAGGATACTGTGAATCCACTTATAAGAATTCTAATCACAAGCATTTGTTAGTCTCTCCTACTTTTTATATATATGATATATTTTGGGTATATTTATACGATACTGTTTATGTCATATAACTTTTTTAGCTCTGTACTAAAAAAAATACGTATAAACATTCTAGTATCCATCGTATATATTCCCGAATCTTCAAATTTGTCTTCGAATGCCCACACTGGAACCGCTTTGTACTTTCAAAAGATTTCATAGAGGTAAAAACTTATGTGACATAAGTCATGTATTTTCTAAATATACACAATAATAAGTATATATGTTTATGATTTTCTGTATTATTTCATTCTAGATTTATAAAAAACTTATGTGACAAACACTAGCGTTAAATATGCACAATAATAAGGATATATGTTTATGATTTTTTGTATTATTTTATTCTATTTTCTCCATTATTAATTATACAAACACATTTTTGCTCAATATATGTTTTATCTTTTTTTGTCTCCATAAACTCAAAGTTTTATATATATTTCTTTGAATAGAAGAAGATGTACATATTACCCTTTTGGTCATACAACTATTACTGCATGATGTACAACATACAAAGCACAAATTAATAAAAAAATAATAATAATAATTTACATTGGTAGAGTTGTGGAGAGCACAAAGGAGTATGTATGTAGGGCAGTGGTTGCAGTTGTGGATCATCTTGGAAGTGTTTCAGCAAATCTTGACCACCAGATTTCTGAAGCAGAAACAGACACAATCTCTCAAGCTGAAGTCAAAATTGATCTTGTAAAACAGGTGTGCTGTTATTTTGACTTTTTTCTTGAGTCAATAGTTTTATAAAATATAAAAGTAATCAACCACTTTGTTGGAATTAACAATTTTCTACACACATTCGTGTTTTTAAGGCTAGAATCATGTTTTTATGACATATTACTGTTTTACATGGTTATAACTTTTTTTTATGAGACGTTTGTTTTTTTACACTACTTGAGCTTTTCTAGTGAATGACATGCAACATGTCATGTGTAAAATTGTGTTTTTTTATAAAATAGTAATACTTTTTTTCATGATTTTGCCTTTTTGGTATGTGAATTAATCTTTTTTACATGATTTTGGCACGTGATGTGTCGTATTGTTATTCTCTAAAAGAGCTTAAACTGAGTAACAAAGACATATCCGTATTAGAAAGATAAAATCTCATGAAGACATGTTAATTTCTAGTAGGTTATATCTACTAAAGTTATGCACCGTGTAGATCAATAACATATACTAATTTCTTATCAGTTTCATGACAATATTACGTGAATTGAAATGCGGTTAAGTAACCATAATGTTTTAGGCAAAAAGACTATGTTTTAAAAAATCATCGGTGTGATTTTCTGTTTAATTTAAAAGTTCCTCTTATTCGACCAGAAACTTTTTATCTGCCAAGAATATTCTGACAAGCTTGCTCTAGCTGAACTCAACTGGAGGCCAGAGATCCCACGATATAATTTTCGTTATCTGAAACCTCGTAAGATATTGTGTATATTGCTTTGGGTCATTATATTGCTCACTTTTATCGATCTTGTCAGTATCTTAGATGGTTTATGTTACGTGAATTTTCTTTTCTCATTAGCGGCCTCAGATGTTCTGATACAACACTCGGGAAGTGAGATTGTTGCAAACACTGAAAACAATAATCATGGGTTTAAAATCGACGAAGAAGTCCCACTTTTCTTTTACACTTGTATATACAAGTCGTTCTCATCTCAATCAGGAGAATCAAAATCTGAAAACAACGATAAGAGAACCGTTTCCTTATCACTTTCAGGTAGGAATCTGATATCTAAACAATTTTTCATTGATGTAACGCTTTGAAAACCTTTTATGAATCGTTATCACTTGATTATTGGATAGTTAACATGAAAAACGAGTATCTAATATTATATGAAACATAAAATTTTTCACTAGAGCTTTGTGACCCTAAGAGCTTTGTGACCCTAAGAGCTTTGTGACCCTAATGTTTACAACAAGGGTTTACCCATGATATTATATGAACTAAATGTATTTTGTATGATTATAGCTTTGCCGGTCCGAGATAACTTGTCTAACCAAACAAAGCCGCAGTCTTTGTCGTTCCAATTACAGGTGACTTGTGTTTCTATGATCGATCAAACCCCTATGAATCTTGAGTTCCACAACTTATTAATCGTTGATTAACTTTTAACAGGAGAAATGTAAGAGTAGGCGTGGTACATTGTTTAGGAAGTCGATGACAAGCAACGAGATCTTATCGATCATTCGAAGGCGAAAATGATGTCCGGATCTTTTGTTATGTGACATTCGATACTGGTGTGACTTGGGTGTTCACTTTTTTATAACACCATATGGGTTATAAACTTGGTAATTATATATTATTACTAAATTATATATTTTCATCTTTGTGTTATATAATGGGGGTGAATCTAAATGGTTTTTTATTGTTTTTACTAAACTCGACATCTTGTGACTCACATACCCTTCTAACATACTGCTAATTATACATTACAACGAATTTAAACCAACCGTCATTGATGGGGTTTGAATCCTTAACCTCAAGAGATTTTTAAAATTTTTAACTTCAATTGACTTTGTCATTACATCCAACCTCAGTTAAAGTTGTACATTTTTGTGATATCAGTTATCGGTGCTTCTCTTCTATTACAATGTTCATCAAACATAGATATGGTACAAGTCTTAAACATAGCGTACAAGCCTTAAAACATAGTGTACAAGCTTTATTTTTTTTACAGTTTTTCCTTTTTTTTGTTTTAGTTCTTACTTTTCTTGATTTAGTAAAAATTATAACTCGCGGAGCCTAAATCAAATATCTAGCAGGCGCATGTTCGAATATTCGCTACACCCCTCTCCCATCTTCAAAAGCGTCTTATTCATGATTTATTTTAGTAAAGTATCGATGATAATTATTTCGCGGTTCAACATCCTGCTATAACGTGTGACTTTAAGTAACTTGTAATAAGTAACTTGAAGGAATTCTAATCGTATTGACCAAGTGATTTAATATTGTTGCTGTTTTGTGTTTATTAACAGGTAACTACAATTAATTTACATTAACTCAAACTCTTACTCAAAAGAGTTTTACAACTTTAACTTAAATGTCTTTGTCATTGGACCTAACCCCATCTCTTTAATATTAGCAAATTTAAGGTATACATGTTTTTAAAGTCTTTGACCAACTAATAATGTAATTTACAAGGACAATGACAAATCTATTGGGTTAATCGAGTTCCTTCACGGGTTAGTGTGTTTAGCATATTTTAAGTTAGTAATTTATTTGTTTTAGTCACATGTTTTATACTTTGATTAAGTCTAAGTAGTGGGATCTTATATGCAAAGTTTTAGGATTATTTGTTAGGTTAGCAGGTTAAAAATATGAGTTGTATTATGTTAGATATTTTAGTGTAATTGAATTAATTAGTCGGTCAATGTGTTCATAATTAATATTCATAAACGAGTCATGAAGTGTGAAATACACGTTTGTTTGAGTTTATTATAATATTTTATATTAAAACCTCCTTAGGGGTGTAGCCACCAAACAATAGGGGTTTCAAGGGGGTAACACCATTTGACGAGGGTTCGAGGGCATTACCCCTGGTAGTAGGGTCCAAGGGCAGAGCGTCTGGTAGGGATTGAGCTGACAAATCAATTTGAAAATTTTTTATTTTAGTAAAACTGGCTTCATTAAAAATGTATTAAAAATTATATTTATGAAATTTCTCATATGAAATTCGAGTGAAAAAATGCATACTTTGTAAATGTTTTCTAAATTAAAATGAATCTGCTAAACAACAATTTCATATCTCCTGAAACCCGAATTGCATACTCCTTTGGTCATTCTCTTTGATTTCTTCTTTTGCTTCATAAAACACATACAAAATTCAAACTTTATCTTGATAAATATTTAAATTGTATCCGATTGAGATATTTGATAAACCATCGAATAATTTCGACCTAAAAATGTACACATGGCTCTTAGATTATCTAGTTTATTGATTTCAAATCCTTTACACATTATGCATGATCTCTATATATTTATTTGCTTTTTTAAACAAAATTGATAAGTTTGAGTTCCAGAGGATAATCTTCTGGTCTTGTGTTTTCGTTTTATTATCAATGCTTACCTTAACAAAATCTAAAACTGTTAGTCACACACACCAACAAATTAGCCACAACTATATTTGTCATGATTTTTCTGTTGCAAAATTATGGTGGTTTAGTGACCATTACTTCCTATAGCTATTGAGGCAAAAATTAATTTATCGTAAAACGGTCTTTGACGTTGTGTTCCCAAGTCGTTTTTAAGCAGAAAAATAAAAAAAATGTATGACAAGTGAAAAAGAATTGTGTTTTTGAGCTTTTTTAAGAAGATAAATGGAAGGAACAAAAAAGAAGTATTTCCGAGCATTTTTTAAGAAGAAAAGTTTAAGAAAATTGACAGAATTTCACATGTGAAATTCGAGTGAAAAAATACGTAAAATTTAGGTGTTTTTTTTTATTTAAAATGAAACTGCTAAACAACCATTTCATATCTCCTAAAACCGAATTGCATGCTCCTTTGGTCATTCTCTTTGATTTCTTCTTTTGGTTCACATAAACACATACAAAATTCAAACTTTATCTTAATAAACATTTAAGTTGTATTCGATTGACATATTTGGGTGAATCATCGAATAATTTCAATCTGAAAGTGTACACACGACTCTTAGATTACCCGGTTTGTTGATTTTAAATCCTTTACATATTATGCATGATCTCTATATATTTATTTGATGATCTTCTGTTCTTGTGTTTTCATTTCATTATTAGTGCTTACCTTAACAAAATCTAAAATTGTTGGTCACCCACAACAACAAATTAACGACAACTCTGTTTGTAACGACTTTTCTGTTGCAAAATTGTGGGGGTTTAGTGACCATTATTTTCTGTAGCTATTGAGGCAAAAAATAATTTATCGTAAAACAGTCTTAGACGTTTTGTTCCCAAGTATTTTTAAAGGAGAGAAATGAAAATAATTATATGAAAAATGAAAAAAAAATTGTATTTTGAGTTTTTAAAGAAGGGAAATGAAATGAACAAAAAAAGTGTTCCCAAGCCTTTTTTTTTAGAACAGAAACTAAAGGAAATTGATAGAAAAATAAAAAAATAATTGTGTTACTGAGTTTTTGTTTTTTTTCTTTTGTTTTTGTGTTTTCAAAGAAAAAAATGAAACGAAACAAAAAGATTTGTGTTCATAAATTTCTTAAAAGATGAAAAGTAAAGAGAAAAGAAATAATTTTTTTTTTATCACTCTTACCTTTTAACTTTCCTTTCAAAATAGAAAAAAAAATAATATAATATCCTTAATTTCTTTCGAACTCTAGAAAACAAAACTATAACGTCTTTATTTTTCTTTTATTTCTTCTATCCCCTTAATTCACTTCCTCTTCATTTCTTTTCTCTCTTTAATTTTCTTTCATTTCTTTTATTTTCTTTCCTTTCGTTTATTAAACTTGGAAATACAACGTAAAGAATGAAAATGAAATGAAAATTAAAGAAAATACTATTCTATACTAACTTTCGTTCTTAAATGAAAGGAAATGAAAATAAAAAAACACATAAAGTCTATACTTTCTTTTTATCGAGTTGTTTAATTTCCTTATGTATATACTTTCTTATGTATACTTTAAAGAAAATACTATTATTGAATTCAACCATTTAAACAGATCTTTTATATATATGTTACAGATATAGAACTATTATATAATTTCGGCATGTTTTGCAAGTAAATTTCTTAATGTTCTTACTATTTTTTTACCATTTGATGTTAATTTTTTTCGGTTTTCGTACGAGACACTTTCAGTCTCGCTATGCAACATGATCCGAACACATAATTTTATGTTGCATAATGAGACTAGAAGTGTCTTGTATAAGTACCAAAAAATAGCATAAAAAGGTAAAAGAAAAACGAAACAACACAAAACTTTAGGATATAAATATTAATAAATAATCAAAACTTGAAAAGTAAGTAAAGAAGGGGAAATATAATTTTATAGTTTAATAATAATAAGAGTAAAATATTAATTATATAAATTATATTTAATAAAAGTAATATAATGAGTAAATATGTAATATTTATGTTTAATACATCATATGTGATTAAACTTGTAATATAATACATCATATGTGATTAAACTTGTAATTTCAGTATATATGTAATTAGTTAAGTTTTAGAAGGAGACATATATAATTAAAATTTAGAGTTAAGTTTAATTTTACTTCCCAAAATTTGTTAAAAATAAACATTTTCCTCTAAAATATAATAAACATCAATTGATCTAAAAATTTCATAAGTTGTTTCAGCTTTAATTCAAAAGTTTCATTAGTTGTTTCAGTTTTTCCCAAGATGATAAATTTTTTGTAGTGAAATTGAAACAACATATGAAACTTTTGGAGTGAAATTTCTAACATCTTGTATTTTTGGGTTAATTGAAAGTTAGCATTGGTAATTCTTGTAAGGGCCATTATTGTCATATATAAAACTTATGGGTTGCTTATGTTCATTTTATTTGTTAGAAAGTTAATAGTCTATTATAATTAAATACAATAATACATAATGATAATGTTACTAATAATAATGATGGTAATAATAACTATAATAATAAAAACAATAATAATAGCAATGTGTAATAATAATAATAATAATAATAATAATAATACTTATAATAACTAAGATTATGGTAAAAATAATAATAAAAACAATTTATAAAAGTTATAAAACTTAAAAAGGTTTGAAACTTAAAAGTTATAGGGTTAGTTTTGTCAATTTATAAACTTTAAAAGAAAGTTTAAAACATAAAATAATAAGCCTACAAAAATTATAGGCTAATTGTGTAAATTTTAAATATTAAAAACCAAACCCTCCTTCCATTCCAGCGTTTCCGGTCACCTTTCCGGCGGAGATCCGGCGAGCTCCGACGACGCCCAAAATCACCAAATTTCAACCGGTTATGAAACCCAAACCGTTCCAAACCCTTCGTGTACATGATTCGACCTTGAATAAATGAATCAATGGTGTTTACACCACCGGTTACAAGCCCATTCGATCGGATAACAGAAGGCTTCAATCGCATAACCGTTCGACATTGAAGACACCATAATAATCAAACTAAACAAGCATAAACAATCAAGTAACTATCTTTAATCTATTCAACTTCCAATTGCACCTGAAAACACACAAACAAAGCAATTTGATTAACAACTTCATCGTGACCTGCAACACACACAAACACCATTATTTGGGCTTCAAATTTTGAAATTGATAGAGGGCTTTGGATTATTGAGTTTAGTGGAATCTTCCTAGGCAATTAATTGGTTTATTATCATCATCACTACTGAATCCACTCGCGACTTAGCCGCGACTTTGTCTACACACTAAGATTACCCATTATAAACTCAAACACATAAGTTTTGTACATCATTATGCTCGGTTTCACTTGGGCATTAAAAGCCCCAAGGTTAATTTCGTTCACATAATCCATCCGGGGTTTAATTTGGGATCAATTGAATCTAGGGATCAATTGAATCTAGGGTTCATATGATTTAGGGGTGGTTTGTAATAGATGTTTTTAAGTTTTGGAAACCTAGTTAAACCGCGGCCACGACCTTTGGTTTACTGGTAATGCTTGTGCTGAATGGACTTGAGGTCCCGGGTTTGAACCCGGGGACCCTCAATCCATTATTTTGTTTTCTTCTTCACAATTTTAAATATATATATATAACTTCTGAAAATTATTGAAAATAATTTTATAGGCTTTGTGTATTTTTAAAGTCACGTTAGTACTTTCTACAAATTTATTTCCTGAAAAACTTAAACCCTTTAATAAAACAAAAATTTTATTTAGTTAATTTATATAAAATAGACTATAAAAACGATAATGATGTAAAACTTTACATTATTATTGGTTCAAATATTATCTATATGCGATTAATTAAATCTTTAGTATTTAAAAAATTAATTATTATTATTTTGAAGGATTGTTTAAACTTATATTTACTTTATTTTTCATAAATTTTTTATTGCTTATAATAAAATGCTCAACAACTATATTTTGTTCTTCATTAAATAAAAATCACTTTAATGAATCTAGTTATTGAAACCCCCCATATATCAATTGAGACCCTAGCTTCCGTTGAATCGTTAAGCTCTTTAGTAAATTTAATTTTGTAATGCGTATATTGTTAGGTACCTTGTGAAAGTTTGCGTTGGAGCGTTTATTTATATTTCTTTTTATTCATCGGTTATATACTTATTGACATGTGAGTATTTCTATACCCCTTTTTCATATTTTTACACTTTGAGGTGAAACATGTTACATTATAACCATTACACTTGTAAAACGTTTGATTAGTGGGGAGTTCTTCAAGGAGATCAGTTGGGTTGAAGCTATGCAACAGGAGCTGCTTCAATTCAAAAGGCAAAAAGTTTGGAACCTTTGTCCTTTTCCTCTTGGGAAGACTACCATTGGAACCAAATGGGTGTTTAGGAACAAGAAGAATGATAGAGGCATTATCATCAAGAACAAAGCTAGACTAGTTGTTCAAGGGTACACACAAGAAGAAGGAAATGACTACACTAATGTCTTTGCTCCTGTAGCAAGACTGGAAGCTGTTAGGATATTCCTGGCATTTGCTGCATCCAAGAACTTCAAGGTCTTTCAACTTGATGTAAAGTGTGCTTTTCTTTATAGAGTGATTGATGAAGAGGTATATGTCAATCAACCACCTGGTTTTGTAGATCCTGATCATCCTAATTATGTCTGCAAGCTTGACAAAGCTCTTTATGGGCTGCATCAGGCATCCAGGAAGTGGTATGAGACACTATCTGAGTATCTTTGCAAACATGGATATAGGAGAGGTACTATAGATGGAACTCTCTTCATCAAAGAACAGGGAAATAACATACTGCTAGTTCAAGTATATGTGGATGACATCATTTTTGGTTCAACTAATCCAAAGCTCTGCAAAAGACTTTGAGAAGCTTATGAAAGACAAATTTGAAATAAGTGTCATGGGGGAACTCAATTTCTTTTTGGGAATTCAAGTGAAGCAAGTTGAAGATGGCATCTTCATTAGTCAGTCAAAGTATCTTCAGGACATACTCAAGAGGTTCAACATGACTGATTGTAAGATTACTAAGACACCCATAACAAGAAACCACTCCTTTGGACCTAATCTTAAGGGGGAGTGTGTGGATGAACACCTTTACAGGGCTATGATTGTGTCTCTTATGTATCTTACAGCTAGTAGGCCTGATATCATGTTTGCTACATCTATTTGTGCAAGATATCAAACTAACGCTAAGATGTCTCACCTTATCACTATCAAGAGGATTCTAAGATACCTCAAAGATGCTCCAACACTTGGTATGTGGTATCCTAAAAATTCTGATTTTAATCTGTATGCTTATACAGATAGTGATTATGATGGTTGCAACATGACTGCAAAGTCTACATCTGGGGGATGTTAGTTTCTTGGTGGAAGGGTTGTCTCATGGCAATACAAGAAACAATCATGTGTCTCTGCATTAACTGCTGAAGCTGAATACATTGCTACTGCAAGTTGCTGTGCTCAAGTGCTTTGGATTCAGAATCAGGTGTTGGATTATGGGTTAAACTTCAAGGAGACTCCCATTCATATAGACAACAATAGTTCTATCTCAATCACAGAGAATCCTATGCAACACTCAAGGACCAAGCACATCAATATCATGTATCATTTAATAAGAGATAATTATGAAAATGGGTTAATTAAACTAGTCAAGGTTCACACAAATGAACAATATGCTGATCTGTTTACAAAGGCTTTTGATTAACAGAGATTTAAATATCTAATATCAGCTATTGGGATGATCAACCTCGAGTAACTTTTTTTAAAACTAATTCTTATTATTTCTTAAAATATGTGTGTCCTAATTTGTCTAGTTTAGTACTTTCATAAGCTCTTGTTTTCTTTGGATGGAGATCTTTTTGAAGGCTTTCCTTAGATTTTTAAAAAAAATTTTATCCTTCGAAAGATATGTTTTTATCTTCAGAAGAAAATCATGCCTTTAAGACAACGAACTGTCTAAAAAATTTTACCTTCAGAAGAAAATTTTGAAATATCTTCCGAAGCTTAAAAGCTTTTCTCAGACACTTATATGTTTTCAAGAACAGTTTTCTTCCGAAGCAAAATTAACTCTCAGAAGCTTTGTTTTTTTGTGAACAAAGCATTCAAGTTTTAATTTCTCTTCTGAAGAAAAATTTTCAAAACCCCCAGGAAATTCTTCTGAAGTCATTTTAGCTTCGGAAACTTTTTCATTAAAACTTCCAAAGATAATTTACCTTCGGAAGCTTTTTGACTTCCAAGAAAACTACTTTTAGAGCAAAAGTAAACAACTTTTTCAGAGGTGGGACCGACATCCGGATTTCAAATTTTATCCTCTTTCATTAAACTTTATCTGAAATCCTTTTCACATATAAACCCAACGGTTTTGCCCTTTTTCTATCATCTACTTCTTCATCCAAACGTAAATCCCAAAATTTCTCTCTGAAATTTCTTTCTTCTTTCTTTCTTCATCCTTAAGCTGCCTCACAATGGCCAACCCCATTCACAGAAATGACCCGAACTTTACCATGCAGTTACACATGCAACACAACCAAGTTGCTCTGTTAAGCTCTGAAAAAGATCCTTATTTCTCAGAGGTTTTCCGTTTCTTAGCTTTGTCTAACTACTTCACCTCCTTAACCATTGATCCTCCACTCTATGAGGATCATCTGCTCGAATTCTGGAAGACCTGCCAAGAGGTCGTAATGGATGAGGGGAAGGCACTGTCTGCCAGTGCAGGGGAGAACAATTTTCATCACTCCGGCCATCATCAACATGCATCTTCAGCTGGATGATGAAGAAGGTGAGGTTTTCTTTCCAAAGAAAGCTATCAATCATTCTTTTGAGCAGATGGGATATGAGGGAGACTACTCTGTAAAAACCTTCAGGAAAGGGAAGGTCTCATCCCAGTGGAGATTCCTGCTCCATGTGGTCATCCACAGCTTATGAAACAAGCATGATGGATGGGACCAAATTCCTGAGGATCTCTCTTTCATTATCCATGGAATGATTCAGTGGGTCAAGTTCAAGTATTCTCAATTTGTTTATACTAATTTACTTGCAAACTTGGACTCCTTAGAATATTACATGTTTCCTAGATATGTCCAATACATTCTTAACTGTGAACTGGGCTCACAGTTAAGGGGAACAAGTAACATTCTTAAACTGGGACAG